>JAAAKQ030284338.1:0-10407 GCA_010016005.3 Zanna intricata | reverse complement strand
GGATGAGATGAATGAATTGTAGCGTGTGTGAAAAATGCCATGCCTGACCGGGATTCGAACCCGGGACCTCCGGAAAATTCCCCTAATAAACATCATCCTGATGCAAACATTACGAGATTAATCATTGCTAGCCAACACCTACATCTTTTGCGCTCTGACGTCCAGTTAACATATCATTCTCTTCGTCTAAAATACTGGATTGTCAATGGCAAGACAGTTATTCGTTCCATAATTCGTAGATGTGTTCAGTTGAATGCTAAAAAACAGGTTCAACAGCTCGGTCAGTTACCTCCTCGAATCACTCTATCTAAACCATTGTTTTGTTGCGCCGTGAATTAAGGGGGTCGGAATATGATTTTTCATGGCGGGCAGAAATTTAAAACTTTAATCGAATTCTATATCGCACTTTTTATCTGTTCAGCTACTAAAGCTATTCGCTTGGAATTAGTCTCTGACTTGACATTAGAATCATTTATTCCTGCCTTCAGACGGTTCTCGTGGAGGCCTTCCTTCTCAAATGTTTTCCGAAAACAGCTCCAATTTTCGTTGTGCCAGTAACATTCTTCATGAGTTATTGAAACTCTTCATCTCTTGAAAAGTTCAATTCAATCTTCGATCTTTTCACCTTCTTAAGGTATAAAATTGTCATTCATTATTCCCTCTTCGCTTCACTTTGTTGGTTTGCGGGAGAGCGCTATTGAGAGCGTCAAATTTCATCTACCTCATGTTATAGGTCACACAATCCTTAACTTTGAAGAGTTGTATACAGATTCAAGTCAAATTGAAGCCTGCTTGATTTCTCGACCTATGTTCACGATTTCGGCTGTTACTAACGACCCAGAACCTCATTCATCCGGTCACTTCCTTGAAGGTTCTTCTTACTGCAATTCCCGATCCTAACTTCAAGGAAATCCCTTTTAATCGTTTACACAAACGATTAATGAGGAATTATTATTAAACGATTGGCAATTTACAAAGATTCATTCTATCAACTTAGAAATGTGCACTAAGAATTATTTAGATAATTTATAACAACGCAACATATACTGTTTTCTGACCCGAAATTTTTCTGTAGTCCACCTAGTTTTACTAACCGATGAAAATAATTTAACTTTACCACCTCTGCTTTGGAAACATGGAATTGTGACTCGTACACAATTTAAATCCCGATGATATTTAGTTAAAGTTGTGGACATTCGTACTTCCAATGGTTTATTTCGTAGGCCTGTACATAAAGTATGCTTGCTACCGTTGTCTGACAACCGGTTAAATAAATAAAATAGTATATGTTCTATTGTTTATTTTCAATTATTTATATATTTAGATTATCTTGCGTTTGTTATTCAAGTTTAACTTTTGTTAAATCAAGTCTTGTATTTACGGGTAACAATCTATACTCTATAAAATCTCCGATTTTGACTGGCAGTTATGTTAAGAATTAGAATAAGAATTTAAAATGTTGTTAAGGTGATGGCAGTTAAAAGCGGTTAGATTTCTTACTGACCGCCGGCCTCCGCGGCGCGAGTTGCAGCGTCTCGGCCTTTCATCCGGAGGTCCCGGATTTGAATCCCGGTCAGGTATGGCATTTTTCACACATGCTACAATTCAGTCATCTCATTCTCTGAGGACATACCTTAACGGTAGTTCCGGAAGTAAAGAAAAAGAAAAATCAAAAGATTTTTTACTTACCAGTAGGGCGTTCTGCCTCTGCGGTCGCTTTGTTCAGTTGGCTTTCTCCTCTCATTACGGCAACATGTATTTTTTTTTTTTTTTTTTTTTGCGTAGGAGGAGGAAAAAAGCTCTACCAGCCGAAATCTGCCCGCACAGATGACAGTGTGGACGGCAACATGTTAGTCAATTTATTCGCAG
Source organism: Zanna intricata (assembly GCA_010016005.3). NCBI lineage: Eukaryota > Metazoa > Arthropoda > Insecta > Hemiptera > Fulgoridae > Zanna > Zanna intricata. The sequence continues at coordinate 8,538 of JAAAKQ030284338.1, read as the reverse complement.
ATAGCAATTCTTTAACACTGTTTCTCAAACGTTGGACCGCGCCTCCGTGGGGGAGCGTGATAACACTAAATGGGAGGCGCAAGCATATCGAAAAGAAAATTTTATTAAAAAACATTTATTAATTTATTGAAAGGAAAGCAAAACAAAATACATTCCGACATAATAAAACATACATTTACACTGATATCATACACTTATAAATAGGTTTGTGTCAGTACTGCACAATGTATTTAATAATTAACTTAAAATGAAAAACAAGTTGAAGAATTTTTTTATTAGTGACTCTCTTGGGCCTATCTTGCAGAGCGGAATGTTTCGAAGGAAGGTTTAATATTAGTGATGGACACTCTGAGTTCTTTTTCTATAGTTAGCTGAGATCTATATTTTGTCTTGAAAGCAGCCACCGCAGAAAATCGGATTTCGCAAAGGTAAGATGTTGAAAACAGTAATCGTATACGAAATGCTCTAGATTTCATTGCAGAAAATTCATCATCTACTCCTCTCCAAAATTCAAAGAGTGATTTATTATCAAATTATCTTTTGATTTCGCCACTTGCCGTGAAGTTTATGAAGAGTTCTTTAGAAGTTGAGAGCCGTTCCTGAGTATTTTGAAACGGATCCCTGACCCACTAGTAAGTTGCTACCAGAGTTGTCGTCAGAAAGAAAATACTTTTTTAAATTCTTTGCCGGCATGGCTAAATGAATTTCAACGGTTACAAAAACAACTTTCACATGAAGTTCTTCAGCCTTGTAAGTTTTAACACGTTCATCCACATTTGCAAATATTTCTAGGTTTTGTTTGCTTTAAATTTCTGCTCCACAATGCCAGTTTTCTACAAAAAGAATATCACTCATATCCAACATTCGTGTGCTTGCTCCTTGGCGTTGAAGATTCAAGGTATTTAATTTCACGAATATGTCGACCAATTAGCTCTCAATTACATGGTAAATAAACCATCTAAAACTTCTCGGCTTCCAGTCGGTTTTCCTCCTTCAGAAAAATGACGATTTTTCTCTTAATTCATAAACACATTGCAAAAATTTCCCACGTGATAACCATCTTGCTTCCCAATAAAATGGTTACGCTGAATGTAGTGCACCCATTTCTTTACAAAGTGCAGAAAAGATTCTTGAATTTAGGGATCTCATTTTTATATAACTTACTACAGTTACAACTGTTGGTAGCACAATATTCAGATCAGTTAACATTGTTACTGCAATCTCAAATGCTGCTGGCAAAATTCACCAATGGTAAGATTTTTTACATCTGCCATATTTGAAAATTTGTAAGAGGCAAAATAAAGCTTTTTCATTCACTGACAAAGTTTTTTTTTAGAAATGATGTTTGCATTTCATTTGATTTTAATTTTAATTCCAAGAATTCTCGGGATTGTTAAAGTACTCACTATGAAGCGTTTCCAAATGTCGTTTAAGTTTATTAGGTTTCGTGCTGACTCCAGCTAAAAGTTTTGAGGAACTGAAACTCAGGGGACTTTCGTCTTCATTTACTTTAGTACTGGTATACCGAAAATTTAAGTAATTTGTGAATATTTACTCGATTTTATTTTCAGAACCACGGTCGTCTGCCCACTTGTCGACGCTTCACTATCGTCTAATGCTCGCTTACGGTCACTTAAAAAGTTATTCTGATTGTGTATAAATCTACTGCCGTGAATCGCAATTTAACACGCAAATTAACATTCACATTCACGATAGATTCGATAGCGATAGAAGGATCGATTCGACTCAGACCGGTCGGATCGAATCAAGTGCAGCATTTATACACTTTTGCACAGACGTTCTAGAATGTTCCGAGACAAAACGGAACTTCTCACGAAGCGGCGAGAATGTACGGTGGACGAAAGACAGAGAGCAATAGAGAGGCTTCCATTCTGGTTTTGTCAATGCAGCGGATCGGTGTTGCTAAATATCAATAAATTTACTTATTCTTTGTATTTGTAAGATTTGTAATTAAGATGGTACAGTAGCTCTAGTGTCAAAAAACTCTGAATATATTATTATTGTTTGAGAGGGGGGAGCGATGAAAATTACTGTTGAAAATCGGGTCGCAAATACTAAGTTGAGAAACGCTGCTGCTTACGATCGTGTTGTGTTTTATATTTGCATCGAATTCAATCTCGTCTATAAGTGTACCTTTGCAATTTATCTAAACACTTTCAACAGCTATCATCAGACAATAATGTATTCGTTCACGTCAATGAAGATGGTGACAGTTTGTTTACACCAAACACAATTAATGATTGCAATCCTTGAACGTTTCAAGGGAGGTTGTTAACCGAATAGTAAATAAAAGTTATAATTATTTTAAACAATAAACGCTATAATTACGTCAACATAATACTCAAAAATAAAATAGGAGAGAAAAATAACAATTAGGAGGAGTCATTGAACAAAATCTTAATATACTTTAAATGAGTTGAAAAAATTCAGATTTAAAACTGTATTAACAGAATTAATAAGAATTTTTTAAGTTAATTTTAAATAGATCAGTCGAAAGATCGTTAGACTAGTTATCCAATTCAGAAAGCATAATAAACTTCGTAGGACGAGGCGTTATATTACACGAAATTTTTTTTTCTTTATTTTGACATCGGTGATTATTGTTTCTTATATGGAATTATGTTTTACAGGTAAATTATTTTTTTTTTTCTAGAGAATTAACTTATCGAATCAGTTTGTATGTGAATGTACATACACTAATCTCTCCATATTCTTTATTATTTAAAAATATTTTTTACGTTAAATCGTATTTTGAATTTAGCTTAATAAAATATTCATTGCAAAAGATAAAATGTTGGCAAAGTTTTGCTCGAGTTTTCCGGTTACGCCGGTCAAGTCATTCAGTACCTTGTGCAGCTTTAAAGTTTAGAAAAAATTTATTTTTAATCGAGTTACCCTTAACATAAAAAAATTAATTAATTTAAGAAATTTATTAATCAAACATTGAAAAAATAAAGTATAACTTTTACGAATTTAATGAAAGAAATTTCTTTTCTTTTTAGGTCCGGAATATAATATATGCGCAACGCTACTTAAATTATAGTTCAAGCGATAAAGCAAATTATTTTATAATAGAAATTAGAAAGAGGTAGCGCCAAAAAAAAAAGAATTATATATTTTTTTAGAAATTGGGAAAAATTTTCTATAAATATTCATATACAGATTAGGCTTAACAAAATTGCTTAAGAAAAGTTTTCTTTAAATCTAAAACCTCCTTCGATAAAGGCTAAAATAAGAAAAAGTGAAATTTTCAAATACCTCTTTTTATTTTAGATCCGGGATCTATTATTTTTAAAAATCGTTAGACGTTCTCGATGGCTTTATATATGAAATACAAACTCAAGACAATTTTTGCGAAAATTTTAGAAGGAAGGGAGGTAGACCGAAAGAACAGAAAATATACATTTCGATTTTAAGTGGTGGGGGGGGGTTGATTTTTTATTTTTTTATTTATATAAGCATTGTAGGAGCAAATCTGCTGTAATAAAGTTTTCTCTCAAATGCCTCTGAAAAAACTCGAAATTAATTTTTTCGCTATATCCCCCACCCCTAAACGAGTTTTGAAAAAAGATTAATACGACAGATGCTCCATATATATAGAAATATTTGAGCAAAATTTGAAGACAATTTATTCGGTCAATCCTGAGTTGTAAGGTCAAAAGCAGTGCGATACACATTTCTACGAGCATATATAAACATGTTTTTTGGGTCTAGAACTAGTCAGACCCTAAAACGTAAAGATTTGTAGAAAAACCTTATATCCCATTTTTACATTATCACCTTACTTTTCTGTTTAATATAGATATTCTAGCTATGTTCACCGAGAAATATATTATCGAGGAAAACTTGTAAAGGTTACGATGAATTTCCCATTACAAGTTTGCAAAACCGGGTTTCGCCGTTCCAACTACAACGATCTGTTACTCGTTTACAGATTTCTTTAAAAAAAAAAAAAGTGCGCATATACAAATAATAAGTTTTAGTCTTTTATCTATCGTTTAAGTTTTTTTCAAATCCTTGCGATGGTCTATTTCAATACGGGCACCATTTAAAAAAAAATTACTCTTGGCTCTCGGTAAAGATTTGACCGTGTGTTTTTGTACATAATTCAATAATTTCAGTTAAAAACGGGTCGAAAGAAGATTTGTAAAGGAAATAAGACTTTCCATTAAAACCGTTAAGAATCTCGGATCCTAATAAGAAAGGACCAATAAAAACAATTTATTGTTTAATTTAGGTTTAATATTTATTTCCGTTTATCGTAGACTGTGACCTATAATATATTTCGATACTATAATGTAACGAATTGAAAAAATACTAGAATCAGATTAAGAAACGGTGTGACCGGGAGAAAAAAATGTTAACATCGAGTCATAATTAGCATTAAATGGCAAAATATATTAACATTTCTAAATTTCCTCCGGCGACTTTGTTTTACATTAACTTTAGTGCGAAAGTAGACTGCAGCGATAACGTTTCACAAGAGTAAGAGAAACGGTTTAGCGATTTAGTCAAATATCCTTGCAAACGTATTAAGTTTAAAACGATAAAAAGTAAAGATTTTAATTTTTAAATCGTTATTGTTCTAATAACCGGCTTTTGTCTTTAAAAAAAATGTTTAGTTTTTTCAGAAAATTTTATCTCGATTTTCATCTGCCTATCTACCCTAGTTTTTTCCCAGCACACAATGCAGTAAATGTAAGAAAATACCTGCTACTATTTTAATAATTTTTACTTATTATAATAAGCACAAATATACAGTATACTCTCGATTAACCGGGATTGGTTTACCCGTTTACAGTTTATTCGGAATTCCGAAAAATATATTCATTTTGTTAAGAAATTAAAAATACATTTTTTTATGTACACGATACATTTGTATTTTTTTACGTCTCTGGTCTAGAAGGGTGCTTTAAAGCGCCACTCGGTTGCTTAACGCGTTTTAAAGAAACAGATGAAATCAGTGAAATTAGAATTCGAAGGGGAAATCTACGCGATTTGATGAATTTGTGAAGAAGAGTTTCAAAGATTTATACTTGTATTAAAATAAAACTTTTAACAGAGAAATTTACAACGTAAATAGACGATTAGTATAATTGAAAATGCTTAGCGGGCCCATTTAATAATACGTTTTTTCAAGGTACGAATATATATCGGTTTAAGTTGCGATGGTTTTATTTTTATTTTTTGCCGATAAGCCGTAATTCAGTGTGACCCCCCTCTACTACACAGATAATAGACCTTGCTTACATAAAATAAAATCCAACCAACCGTTTACAAACAGAATAGCCTCAAATAATCTATCGAATCTATACTGAATGTATGATATTAACTAATTATCATTTCCAACTGCCCTAAATAATTGCAGTCTGCGCAAATTATCTTGGCAGAAACACTTTTGTTTATCGAGATTCAATACGGTTTAAAAAAATGAAATTAACGGGAAAGAAAAGCTTTGATATCACATTAGTTATTAAAGTTTATCCTTTCAGTTACTCATTAGTATTTAAAATCGGGTCAGCAATACACACTGAATTAAAAAAGCTTAACATTATAATACAAAATTCAATATTTATTTTTTATAGAACATTCAAGGATTAGGTTTCGATTGAACGATTTAATTGTTTTGAGGATAATTATTTTTTTTACGGCCTACATCCGGGCAGTATGATTACATCTTCTAGATGGGAAATCCGAATAGCATAACGGCTGTTTGGTGATTATTAATCGATTGGTTTAAAAAATTTAACGTCATTATATCCATGCGAACAAATTTTAATAAGAAAACAAAAATAATTTGTTATTTATCCCGATAATTCTAAAGGTCTCTACAGTATGTAACGATTAACACCTTATTAATTCAATCGTGTACGCGCCTTAAAAGCGACTGTTCACTGACACTTTTCAAAACTATATCTTTCTACCGTAACGTTGGAGAAATAATTGGCTTGTCCGGTTGCATGAATTACAACGAAACTGAAGCGTAATTTTAGAACCAAGTACATCATGGGTGAAAAGTCGTGGTATTTTTGAACATTTAAAACGTGACAGGTTTTAAATGTTATTTAATCAATTTAGTCTTTTACAATACTCTTCATAAAAATCATTTAAAGAATTTGAGAGAAGTAAATTTAAAGAAAAAAAGTATTCTATATGTTTCCTGCATGTGCTCGTCTTTGAGATCTTCTGGTAACGGAGTTTCTTAAAAAAATTGTTCAGAGGACGTAAATTCAAGTACTTTATAAGTACATCAGCAAAATTTCAGTCTTTTAGGCATCCTGACCCCGAAGGGAAGACGCTCACCATGGCAGTTAAGGTCGTCACTCCACCCCTTCCATACCCAGTCCTTAGGGGCTTTACCGGAGGTTCTGTTCAACACTTCAGCAACATCTGACGGTCTCAATCGCTTCAGTCAGGATGCCACCGATGGGAATGTCATTCGTGGCACTATTACTAACCTAATTAAACTTCCTTTCAATAATCTAAGTAAGACCGTACTGATCGAGCTGAACTACCCGAAAACGGTAAAAAGGTGAGCTCAGCACGCAGTACTGAGCGAGAATCAACAAGAACGTAAACAAAGAAAATACAAAACTTGAAGAACACTAAAACTAACTTAAACAAAACGAAAAATAAAAACTCTAAAATATTTTTTTTAAACTGACTTTCCTAGTTTCAAAAAGGAGTTGGAAAATTCTTCAAAATTAAGATATAGGTTTCAATAACTAAAAGAAATTAGACGCCAAAAATATTCTTTATAAAATTTAAAATTACAGAAAAGAAAATTCTATAACGAGAGCTTATCTATCTACAAGGATTTTATGAATTTTCATTCGTGATTTTTAAAATCACGAATTTCATATTGTATTTCGGTCCATTTAACATAATGAAGGAGGCGGTTCCATATTCTTAAATCGGAATCTATTCCACTGATATCGTAAAATACGTATCGAAAATCCGAAAATTTTAGGAATCTTACACGTGTGACATGGATAGAATGAGACACGAGTATTTTGTGGCTTTACACAATCTGTCTTATTGTTGAGACGCACGGAGGTATAAATGGCACTAGCCATAGACGTTTTCTTCTGATAATGGAGATATTCACTGATCGGCCAGTCTCTATGACAAACAAGATGGAGGTTTCGCTAGTCAGACTGAAAATCATTCGCATTAGAACAGGTTCGACGCGCTGATAACGCAACAGTACATTCAGATAAATGAAAAAAAGACACCAAGAAAGCTCTTCGCTTTCGGAATTTTCTGTTAAGACCGACACGGTATGTATTCTTGAGAATAGCTGTCCGGCTTTTGTCTCATGTCGGTTGGTCGATAACTTCTAGGTTACGAACCCAAATTACATGCGCTACATAATGTATAATGTTCTTCGGCTATAGAAAAGTTTTTATTTTACATTAACGCAGCTTATATTATTTATTTGCACTTCTAGCAACAGAAACACGTGCGTTTATATTATAAATAACATTTACGCTTACTTGCAAGGGAGATCTAACATTTATGCGTTGTTACGAGCCTATCAGAGTTCGATAACTGTAGTTTACCGTACTCTGTTCGTAACATTCATTTGTAATTTATATAAAATACTACGTGAAGCGAAAAAAATTACAACTTTAACCGCAGCCAACGGATAAAATACTAACGGCAGAGCCAATAGATACGCCGAAGCCACATCTAACCTTTTAATAATAACAGCTCTTAATACTAAGGTGGGAGGAAATAGCAAATCGATTTCTTAAGTTTCTTCTTAAGATCGTAAAAAACCTAAAGAACCGCTCAAAAGTAATTTTCTTTTTTAGTTCATAAAGGTTAATAAATTTACGAATTAAAAAAAAAATCGAAAAAAATTATTATATAAAGTTTATATTAAACAAAATTTACTTCCACAACGCAATATAAAAAACGTTTAAAAAAATTAAGATTCTTTTTTAAACTTTAACTTTCTTTAGTCAATACCGAATAAAAAAAAAAAAAATACTCATAATAATGCAGATAAAAGACTAGACTACTGATCCGAATAAGCTAAGTTTTCGGGAATATTAAATTCTAATTTACTTAAAAAGAAGAAGCTGGAAAAAAAAATTGCAGGCTTAATTTTAGGCTACAAGCTTTTGTTTAATCGGTCTCACTAATCGCCAGATACCCGAAATTACACGGACAGTTTACAAAAGAAGAATCCGCTTGTAATATATGCGTCAAGTGGAGGCTGATAACAGATAGCACCCTGTTTCCGATTTAAAAACGGAGACGTTTTTAAATCGACACAATTAATTGTTAAAAGTATCTTGACCGTATACAACAACGCTTTACATTTACAATGACTCACAAACTTTTTAATATCTTAGATCGTTTACGTAGCCTTAAAAGTTTTTTTAGCACCTACTTAAATTACGTGGTAGAAACTTACTTTTTTTTTTTTTTTTTTTTTTTTTTTATTTTTACCTCCGGAACCACCGTTAGGTTATATCTTCAGAGGATGAGATGAACGAATTGTAGCGT
>JAAAKQ030284327.1:0-10407 GCA_010016005.3 Zanna intricata | reverse complement strand
CAAAGAATTATATATATATATATATATATACCATAACACTGATATAATTATATAATACCTTAAAATTATATATAAGTGTATGACTGTGTGTGTGTGTGTGTGTGTGTGTGTGTGTGTGTTTGTTTGTTTGTTGTATAACTTAGTATGCTGGGAAGGGGCAGGCTTAGTGAGGCAGATCCCTTACTTGAATAACTTGGGATCCTTAGATTAATATGTTTATGTATTTATTTTATATGCTTATAAGTACGGAAAATTTGTTACACTAGAAGTGATAATTATACAGATTCTATCCAACCAAGTTTTGCAATCTTTAAGAGATCATTTGTCTAAATGACATTAAAAGCTTCTAATTTCTGGTGATACTAAAGTAAGAGTTGATTAGAAATATTTAAAAGTAAGATATATTTTTGACTCTGTGGACTTAATATTGAGCTTTTATTGTTTTGAGTGTTCTTTAATTTTAGGAATGTAATAATATTTTTGAATGCCTGGGTTTAGAATCTCTCATTACCTCTGCTATTTAAAGTAAATTTAATTTAGTTTTTATTCTCGGTGGTTTAAAACATGAATTAAACAGTTTAATATTTTACTATTGTTACCTAAGAATCTATTATTATCATTGTTAATATTATATAAATGTAGTATATAAGATCTAAATGTTATGTACTTTTCTGTGTCAACATCTACACTGTTTTATAATTAATTTATCCTGATTTTAAAATTTTATCAGGCACGAATAATATTTATTTATATATTGTTCTATTTTAATTAATACTCGATACTGGTTGTTATTTCCCACAGCACTCACTTGTCTTCTTTTTTATTTGTTTTTTTTTTGTATATGTTTCTTTTTATAAAGTTCTTTGTTAAAATAAAATAGACTGGTAATCCTCAAACAGTTTTATTTCTAAGAGTACTAGTTTCCACATCAAACTTTTATATTGAAGGGGTATTCTGTTTATTTGATCAGATATTTAAAATCAAAATTGATGAAACTTACTTTTAATTGTGTTTATTACATTGTCTGAAATAAGTATATTTAGTACCAGTAATGTTTTCTTATTCAGATTAGACTAGACTCTTAATAAGGTAAATTTATAAATTATTTGTGAAAATAAACATAAAACTATGATTATATATATCTATACTGGGTGATCATTTGAAAAGTTTCCACATTTATTAAACAACAGCTATTAGTCCCATCATATTTCTATTTGCAGGATAATGGTAATGGTAACATTTAATTACATTAGTTGATAACCCGAAAAAAATACAGAATTTTGGTGAAAAGATAATTAAAATCTGCCCAGTCTCACTCGGTAGATGCAAAAAACCATCTGGAGTAGTACTATTTTTAAATTTCTGTACAACAAAAATAAGTAAAAAACTATGTAATTTTACTAATTGAACCATTTGGAATATTCATAATCGGTGGATTAAAACTGTAAAAATTATTTTTTAAATTACAACAAAAAATTTCACCCTTAAATGTTTTCTAAATTTTAAGGGTTGAAAACTTATTTTTTTTTTTAAATGAGATGATATAGCTTGTGACACCTCATAAGAAGGCCCTTTGAATGACAAGTAATTTGGTACAAATAAAATAAAAAATGGTTCACCGTAAAGTTATGATTAAAAATATGGTTTTTCTTAGGTTATGTTGGGATATAGTATTTTTTTGTTTACCTCCAGAACCACCGTTAAGGTACATCTTCAGAGGATGAGATAAATGAATTGTAGTGTGTATGAAAAATGCCATGTCTGACCAGGATTCAAACCCGGGACCTCTTCGGATGAAAGGCCAAGACGCTACCACTTGCACCACGGAGGCCGGCTGAGATACAGTATTACTGATCCAAAGCATTAGATCTGAAATCGTTCTTGTTAAAAATATGGGTTTTAGATTCTCCAGTATATAGAAAAGGTACCTAAATTCAGCATTATAACATCAGTTAACCATATGAAAACACAATAATAAGGTACCTTCTTTGCTGACAACATGTTGAAAAATGATGTAGAAAGTAGAAATGGTTTTTTGCACCTACTGAGGCAGATCTTAATTTTCTTTTCAGCAAAATTTATTTTTTTCAGGTAGTCAATGAATGTAATTAAATTTTACCATTACCATTTAAGATTTTTGAGGTGGGTTAGGTGTAGCGAAGAAGGAGGGTTCCATTTCTTTTAAAGTAATTTTAAAAAGGTTACCCTTGAGTATGGTAAACATGCCTGCAAACAAAAATATGAAGGGATTGATAGCTGTTGAATAATAAATGTAGTAACTGTCAAATGATCACCCAGTATGTATAAAACTGACTGGCTGATTCATCAATGCTCAGCAAAAACTGCTGAAGATAAATTGATGAAATTTTGTATAAATGTTCTTCTTATGGTGTAAATGTAAACTAAGAAAGGATTTTTAGAAATTCTGAGTTTAAAGGGTTAAAATAGATTCTAAAGTTTTTTGAAACCCGGCTGTTTTTTTTTTTTTTTAATTTCTTGGAAACAAAAGATATCAACTTGATTTTTAGGTTGTGTGATAATCATGTAAATATCTAAAAACTAATTTCTTGAATTTTTGAAATTCAACCTTGAAGAGGTGAAGAAATGTAAAAAAATTTGAACAATGAATGCAAATTTCACCCATTTCCAACTATACTAAACAAGATATTCACTAGATTGGGCTTGCAAATACTCTTCAGATAAAGATCTAAAAACCATTTTCAGATTTTTTTTGAATTTCAATTTTTTAAGATGTGTGACTGTGTAAAGTAAGGTCGTTTACTAACCAACACAACCATTGTTACTGTATGTATGACATGACCGGCTGCATTTGCCTCCAGTTACTTGACTAAAAAACATAAAATAAAAATAATTGAAAAAAATGATTATAAAAATAATTGAAAAAAAAAATGAATGAAGTATGACAATCACTTCCTAGTAGTGTTTGTTGGGTAATGATAAAAACCTGAAAAAATACATTTTTACCTGTACTTTGTATGGGTAACCAGTTATAATTAATATTTTTAAGAAGGAGGTCATCCTGTTTTGAAACCCACATTCTTAGATTACTCCTAGATCACAAAGTTTCTGGTCCTTTACTGTCCAAACTGTTGCTCTGAAGAAATTACAATACAATGATATTTTTTGTAAATTGAACAGATTTTAGTTTTTATTGATCATTATTATTCTGAGAAGCATGAGTTTACTGAACACAGCAGTGTCCAAAGAGGAGAGTCCTCTTGCTAGACGGGAAGGGCTAGTGAAGTGAGCTCTGATTGGCTAAACATTCCCTGACCATGTCGAGAAACACAAGTAATCATATAGTGGGGGCGAAGCCATGATGGTTCTGCTAATATATATATATATATATAATATTATGTTACTTTATTGAAAATGTAATAAAAAAGGATACAGAATTAGGTTTAATGACTATTATGGATCATTTAACATTTAGGATAAAAGTACTTCTAATGTTGTTATCTTGATATAATTATAAATATAATATTAGATGTATAGAAAATAATATATGCCTAATTTTCCTGGCTACATTTAACCCTAGTATGGATTAAAGCTGAATTACCCCACTTCCTTGTGTATGAAAATTTAATAACATTAATGCACTATGTATGTACGTACACAGATCACTATACCAAATTTCATCATTATACTTACACATGTTCCAGAGATATTAAGTAAAATAAATATTAGCGTGGTGCACACACACACACACACACACACACACACATGGGTGTGCATGTGTGTGAGTGAGTGAGTGTGTGCATGTGTGTGTATGTGTGTGTGTATACATATGATTACAGAATTGTATCCTAGGCTTTTTTTATCTTATTTTGTTCAAAGAACCTCAAATACTGAAAAATGCAAAAAATAAGTAATAACCTAAATTTCTATCACAGAATATTTTATTACTATAAACTATACTACACTGTAATAGCTTGTGTTAAGTACAATAATGTATCTTGCCCACATTATTCTGAATATGAGAAGATTTAATGTATATTTTAGTTAGTAATATCCAATTAGACTTGTGATTGAAGTTGTTGGTTTGTATAACCACACTTGTGACAGAAAAGTTTTGTTGGCCACAGTAGAAAAAATATGATAATTTGGAGGAAGAAGTAAGGGAACACTGAATTTCATAGTGGAGTAACAGCTTCTATACCTTTCATTCAGAAGATATTGGGTTCAAATCCTAATCACACTTTATATTTCTCATATTTCTTCATTTTTATTTCTTATCAGAAAGAAAAAAATTGGGATATAACTTTATAATGGGTATATACATTATACTTACTCTTAATATAGGTTTATAAATTTTCTTTGGAATTAAATAAATATAAAACATTAATAAAATATATATATATATGTAAAAGAATATAGAATTAGATTATTTAAGTTTGCTGAGTTAAAAGTTGCTGAAGAGAATGAATGAATAAATAAATGCCTTGTAACGTAAGATGTATTCTACAATTTTAACAAATTATTTTATGTATAAATACAGTTATTGATTGAAAATCTTAAAAAAAAAATTACAAATAGTATTTTTAACAAAATTATTAAATTACAAAAGTAATTACTATTTTACTTTTACAAAAGTAAAAAAATAAAAAATAAATAAACATTAATAAAATATAAACATCATAAAAAGTATCATAAAAAGATTGAATTAAAAAAAAATACATATATATAGGAAGTAATCACTGTAACAATGATTTCACTTAAATTAAAATATATCATAAATAAAAATAAAAACAAAAGAGATGGCTAACCGTTTATATTTGTATTCATTCATGTACATATAATACATATAGTAGAATACTGCATAAAACAAGAGGTTGATGAGACAATAGACAGCTTGGCTTGGATAAAAGGGAAAAAACAATTTACGTTATCTCAAATGACCACATTGCTTCCTCTCTTCAAAACTAGCAATAACAGGTTTTCAAAGTTAATTTTATCTATAAAATGCCATTAACAAATATTTATTTTAGTTAATAATGTGTCTGTATATATTGCATTAAACTACTCACGACAGATGTTTAACACGAAAAAATAAATAACAAAAATGTTCTTTATTCATTAATTTTTTTTGCACATTCTGTTTTATCAAATGATTTAAAGTGATTAATAATTACTTCATAAAAGTTACAGGAATTATATAGTCCCGTTCCTTACAACTGCATTATATAAACAGCTTAACTCTTTTAAATTAAGTTATGAAGACAAATTTTTATTTTTGGAAATCTATTTGCTTGGTTGAATTAAAAAACTTAGAACTGGTACAGACTTATCTTTTTTAATAAAAACTTTATGGATGTTGTTTTTTTAATAAGTTGATTGCTAAAGTAATTCCACTTCTTAAGAAAAGAAACTTACACTTACGTTAATTATAAAACTATCTTGTTATTTATTTTTTTCAAACAGAAAATAGATAATATGACAACAGCTGACTATAGATGATAATGAATTTTTGTATCATGTTAAAAAATGCCATGACTAATTAGGACTTAAACCTGGACCTTTAAAAATTAAAGGCAGAGGTGCTACCACTTTGCCATGGAGATCAGTGGAGTGGCAAATTATTACATGGCAAATTATCACTGCTCTGAGTCTTTTGAAAAAAATACTAAAATGTCTTCTTTTCTCTGAATTGTACAGTAATTTCTATTAGCTCTAAATTTGTTTTCAGAAAGATGCTTAAAATTGAATTGTCATGGCATAATTTTGTTTCTGAAATTCATAGAAATATTAAGAGAATAACTTTATGGATTCATTTCAGCATATTTTAAAGTAATTTTATTATAAATTCTTGTTTATGGAACCCCATTACTAGCTGATTTTCTTAAAAAATACTGTTAAAAAAAGTATTAATTATATAAATATTAAAATTGAATGAAAAAAGATGTAATTTAAAATAAATTCAGATAGAAATTTTAACAATTCTTTAATAAAGTAGTAGAAACAATGAACTGCTAAAAGAAAAACTGACATATTAAATGTGTTTATCTTTTACATTAAAAAATGTGAATTTATGTTACTAAAGAAAGTACAGGTAAGTATGAGAAAGTCTGATGATGTCATAATACCTTGATTAAAGTGAATAATAACTTGGAACTTGAAGAGTGTAGGGCAATATAAAATGCCATTGGCCTAAATCATGTTTTATAATCTGATTCTCTTATACCGCTAGAGTTTAACACCATGGGAAAGGTTCCACTGTACAGTGTTAAAATTTATTATAGACTAATGATTATTGACATCGTCAATTTATTTTAAAATTCATTTATTTGTTAAAACTTTTTATTTGTATGAGTGATAGTGAGTACATGCCTATTTGAAAAAAGGATTAATGTTATTTAATAATTGTGAAGTCCTAAGGTTATTTCTGGACTTGGGATTCCATTATCAAGTAAATAAATAGTAGTAAGTATTAATCTTTTACTGATGTGATCTATATAATGTATTTTTAAATAGTACAAATGCTTTATACAGATCACCCCAATATAAGATAACATAAATATAAAAACAAATTATAAGTAATTATTTAAATATAAGAATATGAAATAACATTAAGGTAAATACATTAAATTTAAGAATTATAATGAAATAATTCACAATTCAGATGACGCTATTGAAAATTATTTTGAGCATACATATATGTTTGCATACCCGTTGAACGGGATGCTGATAAATTGTGTTTTTTAAAATTAGTATCTATATAATTATTGATGATTATAATGTTTAAAATTTTATTTCTATTTTTCAAGTAGGTACATTATGTATTTGATAAATTCAAAAGCTTCATGGTATCTTAGATTCCTTTATAACAAATTGCTGTGGCCTGGTCAAGATGCTAAAACACTGTTTTTTTTTTTTTTTTTTTTTTTTTTAGAAAAATTGGTGAACATTAACACCTTTTCTACAAAAGTTAATATTTTATTTACACATCACTGTCTTGGATGATAAGTACAAAACAAATAGAACAAAAATAGACAATGAAAACAGTAAGAGCAGGCTGAGAAAGAGAGAGAGAGAGGGGGGCAGACAGACACACACACACACGTACGCGCGTGCACATATATTTTATTTGTGAAGTCATCAGTCAGTTGACTGATTTGAACTTTTTCTCCATTTTTTTCTGTTCTTTACTAATATTTTAATCCTAAAGTAATTATTAAATTTAACAACTTCAATTACCTGTTTTATGTATTAAAATATTTATTGCTCTGTATAATTTCTACCTTTTACATATTCTTCTGTTACTGAATTAACTAAAACTGGGTCTCTTAATACATAACCTATCAATCTAGATGACTCTTTAAAAGATTCTACTACAAATTTCTGTACTATAATCTCAAATGGCTGAACAAACAGCTAAAGTAATCATTACAAACTTAAACACTTTAATGATATCTTACTTTTACTTCAGATGTAAATGAGCTGAGTATGATGAAGTATAAATGAGATGAATAATATTGTTATTGATCATAGAAAAACGATAATACGAGATGATTCCCTTAAGATATTAAAAATAATCGCTATTCAAATGATTTCAAGAATTACTGAGTGGAACTGGTGTGCTTTTGTTAGTTTCATTAGAAATTAGATATTAGATCATAATATTTTTATTAACTGAGATAAAGACATTTTCCTGATTATACAAATTTTAAGGGGCAGGGAAAATTTAGAATAGAAAATTTTAATTATCGATATTCAAATTAATAAATTTCCAATATAAAAATTCTTACCAGGATTTAAACCAGAGACCAATTGATTTAGTAACCATTATACTAAAAGCCATACCAGAAGTATAATTTAAATCGCATATAGAAAAATAGATAATTCATTCATATAAATGTTTAAGTGACATAATTTAAAATGTGTTAAATAAGAATTCATATATTTTCAATCCTAAAAATTAAATTAAATTCAATAAAATCATGTTTCATTACAACCTAATATAACACGAAATTGATAAATTGATAAAGAGATAGATAACAAATTTACTTGTATGTAATTAATTCCTTTAATAAAATATAAAAACTTACCACCTAATAATTCATTTCAACAGATTATGAGACAATTTATTATCTATTTTTAAACATTTTATCATTGTACATATAAAAGATAAATCATTTTGTTTTTCTGTTATTTTCTTTTGGAACATTGCCATAGCAAAACACTCTTCCTTCCATTACCTAACTCATTTCTAATACCACCAATAAATTAAATTTATATATGTATCTTCTTTTTTATTATCATTAAAAAATATTTCTAGCTTGGGAAAAAATATCTTACACGTATTTTTTCTATAATTAAATTGAATATTTAATGATATTACTTTAAAAAAGTATAATTTAAAAAAAAAAATTTACTTTACTTTATCTTATTAAGACAGCATCTGTATTTCAAATAAGAAATATTAGGTAATTTAATACTTTAGGTTCTAGATTTCACTTTTGGGATTCTTTAATGTATTAATTTAGCTAATATCCTCATACAATTTCTGTGAAAACTTAGAGGCTCTTATATCCTAAAAATAATGGCCAGGATTCCTAACAATGGAGCTTAAATTTTAATTCTTCCCTAGGGATGAAGTTACTTTAAATTTATATTTAAATTCATGACATTATTTTTTAGAATGTTTTTGAAAAATTTTAAAAATCCAATAACTCATTAATCTTTAATTTAATGCCAACTTAAAAAGTTAAAATTAAAAAAAAAAAAAAAAGTTGTGTTTTATAATTTGTAATGCAATGTTTTTTTGAAGTTTGACTTATTACTATTTTTTACTAAAATATTATTTTATTTTACATTTTTTTTATTTAAAATATGTATAAGCTTCTAAAAGAATATCTGGAAAAAAGGTGACCACAAGAAATACAAAGGCAAAAACTACATCTTGATAAAAGTAAGAAAGTAATTCAGAGAAATAAACAACATAAAATTGAACGAACATGATTTAAAAATTATTTGGAATGCTGCAACATGAATTATTTTTGTCCCAAAGATTCTTCTACTAATTTTTTTTAAAATTTTCATATGAAAATACTTTGAGGATCAGTATACCATCAAGCTCTGCAAAATTACAGTAATGATCCAATTCTAAGCAATGATAATAAATCTTCACAAAATATTTATATGAATATTAGTATAATCCTTTGTTTAAAAAAATCTTCCAATTAAATTGTCAAAAGACACAATGATAAAAACTTCTTAAAATAAAAAAAAATGAAATCATCAATTTAGTGAACAGTAATTCCTCCTTGTATATGTGTAAAAAAATAAACACAAAGAATGGTCCTCCTTTTAGAAGCCAGTTGATAATGAAAATGTACTGCATCATGCGTAATATGATTTCTATACTGAACATCAAGTTAATAATTTGTCAGATTTCAAATTGTTTAAGAAGCATTATCTATTATAAATTTACAAACTGATTTTAACAGAGTATGATCTTACTTACTCATTTATTCAATATTGGTGACTGGAAGTTAATAGAATATTATAACTATTTTTTTCTTTTAATTATTAAAGAGAGGTTTTATAATATATTTGCCAAATCTGACTGGGATCGGAATCCAGAACTGTCTGAATGAAAGGCAGAAATTCTATAATTCTATATACAATCGAGCCCATCAGAATGAATTTATATATTTTGAAAGGTTCTGAGGAATAAAAAATGTCAGCCATGTTGAAATATGGCATTAAATATTCATAAATGATTCTGAGATTATTTTTTTGTCTGTTGCTTAAATGACATTTTTTTTCAGGTGATAAATTCATTATACAAGTTGAGTCTTGTGCATGATTCATACCATGAATATTTATGAAATATGAAAAATTTATCTATTGATAAGATTTATGAATTGACATCTGAATTTGCAAATGATTAAATCCATCCTATACTTTTTAATATAATTTTATGATAAATCTATTATTGTTGGAAATAATAATAGCATTAAAATTGTAGAAAATGGAGTATTTGAAATGTAATGTTATAAGATGTAGCTGATAAAGTTTATAGTAAAGAAGCCTTAAAACAAATAGGAGAGGAAAGAAGTATGTGGCAGAATCTTGCAAATAAATAAACTACCGTATTACTTTGAATTTAAGACGCACCCTTGTTTTCAAAACGTTTTTTGGAGAAAAATAATATCATCGAATTTAAGACGTATTACACTTACTAGGTTTCCGGAAAGGAAGTTTTAGAAGAAGTAAAAATACTTAAGATATTAATAATCAATACCCGTATATTTCTTCAACATAATACGAAATAACGTATTATAAACTAATTAGTACATAGGCTTATTTCACGCAATTTCATTTGCAATAAAAAAACACAGTAAAAAAGAGTAATTTTTATGACTAAATTACCTATTTAGTTGC
>JAAAKQ030284316.1:0-10407 GCA_010016005.3 Zanna intricata | reverse complement strand
AAAAGAGGCAGTCATCGGCGAAAGCTTGGACCGTGACGCCTTCTGGGTATGTCAGTCCCAGAAATCCGTCAAACACCGTCCGGTGTTTGACGGATCCAAAGAAGCATGCACAGTCGGTAGTCTTTTTAATGGCTAATATGAAAACGGATAGAGCTAATGAAAAAGCGGATAGAGATAACGATAGTAATTTTTGCCATCAATTTTTTCGACAAATTTTACGTTAAAATGATGTGTTATATTGACCATAGTGCAATTTTAAGAAATTACATTAAACCCGATACGGTGGAAACAAGATATATAAACTACTCGACCTGAAAACGAGTCGGTAAATATGTTCCCTTAACATTTGAACATTTGTTTTGATGAGGCTATAAAATTTTTGTTTTGATAACGGAAAGGATGCAAAAATTTATTTCATTCTATTTTTCAATCGGTAGAAAATGACCTATTGATCTATAACCGTCTCGACTTTTGCAGTAAAATATTCAAGCATCATGTGTAAAAATTTAATTTCACAATCGTCTAAAACGTTTGGTTTATATGTGTATAAAAACAGCCGCGTGCTTACAGTAAAACACTCACGCAAATATGAATATAAAATATATATATTTTTAATAAATGATTAATGTAAGTTAGATGAAAGTATGTTAGCGGTATTATAATAATTTAAATCGCATGAACATAGTTTATCGTATAGGCCAAACTCTTAATACTTAATCATTCTATACCGTGTAATAATAATTTACATATATAATATTATTTTCTCCGTATATTATGCTTCTATTGTAATTTTATATATAAATATCACCAAACAATGTGGTATAATATATTATTACAATATACTATTCTGGTAATTATAAAGATCATTTCATATTAGTGACATATATGGCGTCTAGCTATTAAAAACAGACACACATATGGATAAAGGTATAAGAACTAACAGGGTTTTGGATGATTAACTGATCCGAAGAAAGAAAAAAATATAAGTTGAAAAGTAAGTTTCAGGATAAAGAGAGAATACGTCAATCTTCACTAAAATATATTTTCATACCGATTAACTATCGATAGTAGTACTATCCTGATTTACGGTTTTAGGATCGCGTAGCATAACTCTGGTAATAATCAAGTCTAGCAAGTATTAGTATTTTTACTAAGTTTATCATACATCAGATGATTTATTTAAAAGTGATTGTATCTTGAAAACGAGCGTAAAAAAAGAAGAAATTCGATACATTTTGAAATTTTATTAAAAAAAAAAGCGATGTTTACACATATAAGCGATATCAGTGTATGTTAAATGTGGAGATTTCGATCTCAATAATTCACCAATCACCACAAATCAGCCAAAGATGTAAAAAGACGATGAAATCCTAGGAAAATTGAGCAAGATTGCCATTTTAGCAGTTTTAAACCGTTATAAGAAGGCTGAATAAAAAAAACTGATTTTTGGTGACGCATGAACTTTTATAAAGTTTTTCTTTATAAAACTCCACCAAGATATTTTGAAGGTAATTTTCCTAATCCTGGGCTGTGAGGTTTACTATTGAATTTTTTTCTGTATAAAAATTTTCCTTGCTTCTACCAGTCTGGTTAACGATTTCGATATATACCTTGTTTCATCCATTTTTTTTTTTTTTTAATTTACTCTAAAAATAGAAAATTCTACTTAAAAAACTTTTGTACTACAAATAATCTAGTTCATTATTATCTTCATCAAACTTAATATTTAATTCCTTATTATTCTTTTAATCAAGCTCAATACCTCTGCTTTATTTATTTTGAATTCATCTTCTAGCAATAAATCCATCGTATTCAGAATTTCTACTAACTCATTTTGATTTCTTCTTTGATATACAAGTTTAAAAAGAATGGAGAGAGATTTAAATCCTTATCTCATTCTTTCCTTAATCTGTTTGCCTTTCTTTTCATATTTCATTCTTTATAAAAGCTATTTAATTCTCGTAAAAAACTCTATATAAGTTTTCTTTTATTACATTTAAATCCAACTGTTGAAAACAAAAAAAAATATTTGTTCC
This sequence comes from Zanna intricata, assembly GCA_010016005.3. NCBI lineage: Eukaryota > Metazoa > Arthropoda > Insecta > Hemiptera > Fulgoridae > Zanna > Zanna intricata. The sequence continues at coordinate 8,371 of JAAAKQ030284316.1, read as the reverse complement.
ATTATATTTTATTGGAATTGGAATGCCTTCTTTAGATCTATAGATCATTTTAACCTACCTTCTAAAATGTTTTGATTTCCCTTGTATCCACGCACTGTCTGAAACTGAAGCGGTCTTCCTATATGAACACTCCTCCATGATTTTCTCTAAATTATTCTAGTGAGTATTTTTGACTCATAACTATCAGTTGTAGTAATTCTCACATTTATCTGCTTTTCTTCTTTGGTATAATCACAATTACCCTAGGAAACTTTAATAAGAGATTTATTAAAAAGCCTCACGCTTCGAGCACAGGTAAGAATGAACTAATAAAAATTTCAACAGATAAACCAAATTAATAAGCATATAATTAATGAATTAGAATGAAATGATAAAAAATATTTAAAAAACAGAAAGTAAATATACTAACTTGAAGGTACATTCGCTCAGTCAGATAAGTACAACCAGTGTAGATGTGGCGTAAACAAATCTAAATATACCAGAGTAAAAGCATACTATTAGTTAAACGATATTACCTAACCTACTTTATAATAAATACAGAATGTACAATATGTTAAACATAAATCTACGAGGATATGAACAAAAGAATTTTTATTTTTTTATGGATGTCGATTCGTTAAAAGGAGATGCAGATGTTTGATTACAGGGACAAAACGGAGTAAAAAAAGCAGACTGTAATTTATTTTCTAGATTTAGTTTATTAATTTCGTATGAACATTTATTATTTCAATTTCAATGTAAACAAGAATATTTTTTGATTTAAATATTACAATTACAGAAAAAGATTTTAGCTGGTACAAAACACCTTTAGTTTAGAAAGTGTGACGTGAACTTAGTACATAGTTAATGGCTTTGCTCTTTATAGTATAAGTATACATTAATCTGTTTCATACATATATACAGTCACACACTCACACAGATTAATATTATGTAGACACTATGTATGTCCTGACTGATAGATTTATGGTTGAATGATTTCAATGCTTTCTACATATATAATTTGTCATTTCAATCATTGACTTCAGCTTTCACTATTATCACTTGGTTGAACAGGGTTTAATTATTGATTTCATTTATATATACTCGTATATATACATATACACACACAAAAGCTTAGGTAAATGGTATGATCATATGTTATGCTACATTATCAGATAATATTAATGAATATATAAAATTGTCTTTGATGAAGGTGGATTCTGGCTGAATCTAATAAAATACATTAATTTACTATAATTAGAAAAAAATATAAAACTTATTTTAATCTTGTTTGTAGAATACTTTCTTAAAACCAATAAAAATCATATTAATTAACAAGCTAAACTGGGAATAAATATACATTGCAAATTTACAATAATTTGTTATATTTCTTTAATAAGTACGAAGAGGGAAGAAGATGTAAATGAAGAGGATTCAGAGCGTGATAAAGGAAGAGTAGAAACAGAAAAAGGATAATTTATTCAATAATTAACATGTTCATCTCAATTATGTTGTATAAAAGATTGATCATTTTATCTTTTCGACAAAGAGAAATTTATAATGATGTCAACAATTTTATAATAACAGTCAGCACAATTTAAGAAAAAAAAAACATAATTATCTTTATAATTGAGCTAAGGGTTATAATCTATCGATGAGTTGTTAAACATCTATATTAAATCAAAGTTTTAACTTTATAACTAGGTAATTTATACCTAGATTTCTAGTGTATCATCATTATTATTGTTACTTTATAATTACTTGAAACAAGATATTAATTTAGCTAGTAAATTTTCAACTCTCTCTTTTGTCGTGTTAATAAAGTTCATTCTACCTTTACACTTTATAATTGATAGATTTATAAGATTTTTATAATGTCTACAAACATGAAATGTTTACTTATTTAAAAAAAAAAACATTTTTTAATGATTTTTAAAGAATTTATCATTTTAAAAAATAAACAAAACTTACGTATTAATATTTATAAATTCATATTTTTTCTCGGGTTCGCTTCTCGAAAAGAGATTGGCATCTTTTCATAGATCATATCACTTATTTACATCTTCATCATCAAAAATACGTGTAAACAATGTTTTAGTTCGCAACAGCTTTATACATTTAATTAAAAAATAAATAATTATACATAAATGAAATACTTATTATTTGGAAAATATCACAATAATTGGAATAATATTGGTTGAAATACGCCCATATTTGGTGAGGATTATGAGAAATTATTTTTAGAATTTTTTTGTGAGTTTCAATTATGTAAAAAGTAGACTTTAGTTGAAAATTATTCAAAAAAAATAAATTTCCTTTAGTTTTCTTCATTTTTACCCGGAAAATCTTTAACAGTGAAATGAAATTCTTTAAATTAACAGAATAATTTTGGTAAATAATACAAATATTTGAAATATTATTTAATTATAGAAAGAATTATTAAGCTTTGAACTTATCGGTTAAGATCTTGGCGTAGCGTGAGTGGGAAACTTAGTAAAAGTATAACAATGTCATAATATAGACAACGTTATATCATAAGGACGGCGCTGCCAAATTTAACTTTTTTCGCTACCACAATAACACCCTGTTTGTTCTTTGAATGTTTTGGGGTATAGAAGTAACGTACAGTATTTATGAAATACTGCAGTAGCTGCCATGTAAGCGAGCTTGGATGATCAGCCCGCACGTCACTGCTACTATTGTTCTCTGAAAACGTGGTACACCATGATTAGTCATTTCTTAGTAGCATAAACATGATGCAACTGTTGTTTACGAAGCGATGTGTTTTTGTGTGTTTTACAGTATTAAAAAAGTGACATCATGTTTCGACTCGTAGAAAACAATAACTTTTATTTTATTTTTCCCTTTTCCTTAATCATGTGTAAAGTTCAGTTCTGTGGTTCTGCCTCTCGGTACGATTCTTTTGGCGTGTGTTGTGTATTTGTTATAGTCGATTAATGTACGATACGATATCTTATAAAAAGTTTTTATTGATTTACGGTTCAAACTTTTTTGAAGTAGTTCGTTCACGCGTGAATAGTATGGCTGAATTTAAGTCTGTTGTGAAAGGTAAAAAACTTCAAAGAGAGGCGCGCAAAATGGTAAACAACGTATACCATATCATGAAGAAAGAATCTTTAGCCATATGAAAGTTAAAAAACGACAAGCATTTAATCGCTATACAAAAGTGTGAAGAAAGAACTGCAGCTATCTGTGGTGTTTCTAGGACTCAGTTCAAAGCCTAAGAAACGAAAAAGTAGAACTTCTACGATCCGAGGGGCCAGAATGTTCGTCCGTCACTCTAATAAAGAAAAACAACGTTCTAAACCGGTTACCGGAACAGATGATTTTGATAAAGGTGTGGTTAGGCAAACTGTGAATGAATTCACTCAAAAATAGGGCACATGCCAACAGCTAACAAACTCTGTAAGGAATTGAAAATTAAAATTGATTTTAACAACAGTGAAACTAGTTTAAAAAGAATTTGAAAAAAATAGGTTTTAAGTGGGGCAAAACAGAAAACGAAAGGAAAATTTTAGTTGAAAAACACATTATTAGGCAAAAAAGGATCTCATATTTACAGGCAATCAATTTTAGAAAATGTAACCGGGCGATCATATACTTAGATGAACTCTAATGAAATATCATCTCATTCGACGGAAAAATCACGGGCTAACGACAGCTGTGCAGGACTTCATTTCCCAATAAATAAAGGTAAACGCTTAATTGTAATTCACGCCGCAGGTGAAACGGGCTTTACTCCAAACGCAATGTTAACTTGGACAACCAAATCAAAAAGTGGCAATTACCATGATAACATGAATACTAATACTTATTTGAAATGAGCTGGAGAATTAGTTTCTAACCTTCCTCCTGAATCTGTAGTAGTTATTGATAATGCTCCGTATCATAATACATTTTCTGAAAAACTTCCAGTCTCATTGAGCAAGAAACTGTTTTGCTGTAGAAACATCATATTCCATTTTCGCCTCAAACGCTTAAACCACAATTGTATGAACAGTTACTTTAAACAAAAGTAACAGAAAACTATACCGATTTAACGAATTGTTGGAAAAAAGTGTGCATCAAGTTCTGCGGCTTCCAACTTACCGTTTTGATTTAAATCCAATGGAGATGTTATGGTCACAGATAAAACATTTTGTAAGCCACAACACAACGTTTAAGATGTTAGAAGTGCAGAAGTTGTGTGAAGAAAAAACGAATTCGATGAGCGACGAACACTGGAAACCTTACTATGAAAAGATTTTTAAAAAATAGAAGGTGAATATTGGAACCAATAGATTCTCTGACAGAATCTTTCATTTTCTCTTTATGTAGTGATAATATTTTGTCATCATTATTACATTTTACAAGCTAAAGTACAGTATTAGCCGACTGTATTTCATTTCAAAATTTGTGCACTCTTTTGATGCAAGTAGAACGATTATTTGGTAAGGAAGATTACTGAGAGCGAGAAAAATGTTTTTACGTCGGGTAGTAACCCGGTCGCCACTTTAAGCTCGACGTTACTTAGCGATCAGTAGTAACGTATGTGAGTGAGCATGCGTGTTCGTGTGCTAATAGAGCTAGGAACACTGTAAAATACACAACAGTTATTCCCTCCACCGTAATCATTCGATAAGTTCACGCATGAGCAATTAAACACTATAATGTCTACCACGCCGATCTTCGTGGCGGAGCGGTAACGTCTAGACCTTCATCCGGGGGTCCCGGGTTTGAATCCCGATCACCATGGCATTTTTCTTACGCAACAAAATTCTATTTCCTACATACAACAATTCAAAGCTTCTTCTGGGGTGAATTAATTCATCAAGCAAAAAATAAATCTGACGACACTGCCGTCTACCTATATACGAGTAACACCGATTTTTTTATACGCTTTGCAAAAATTATCGTATTATAGTCTATGGAGTTAGAATTATAAAACGTACCGTGAGTTATAGCACGATAGTGTATTCACATTTTCATTTAATCAGAGAAAATACTTTTTAAGAACTACCATCGATAACGAGGAATAACTACGAGGTATAGAACTACCATTCTATAACAGGGAACATTCTTTCTATTTAAAAGTTCCGTATTGAATAGAGTATCTAACCAGTTTTAAATTATATTTATTTAATACGATAAAAGGTTAATTTACTCAATTGCCTTTTTCTATTTATAAAATTCAGCTTGGTAGTAAATTGTATAATTCGTTAGTACAGTTTTTAATAATAATAAAAAAAATTCACTGAAAAAATTAAAAACAAACTTCTATGATATAGATCGTTGTAAAATTTATAAAACGATTCTGTAATAAGTTTTATAAAATTCAAGCGAGAAGAGATTAATGTCGGTCAGTAATCTATTTCGGTTAAATTTATGCAGCAAATAAAGCTATTAATATTCTGGCAATGAAAAGTTATCGTTCCATTAAAAAGTAACTATCTAAATTACGTACAGTAATATATCGAAAAAATATTTACGAATTTATAAAATACTTTATAAAATGGTACAATTTTATTTTTAATAAATTATTCCGCATTTTCTATTTTTATATATCAAAATATAAAACGCTTATAAACGAAACAGTTTACCTTACTCAAAATAAAATATTAATAATTATTTTCAGAATAAAATTAATATGATTTTTTATATAGAAAAAAAAAGCAATAAATGTTGAATTCTGTTTCGATTATTATTTTTTCTTCCCAAACTATTTATAAGTTGATACAAATGATAAGATGTTTACATTACATACAGTAAAGATTTTGCAGGTCATGTTTTGGATCAATTAAGACTTTATAAGAAAGTCTAACACTGGAATAAATAATGTTTTAAGTTTTAATCCATAAAAGAGTTGAAGGTCAAAAGAGGAATTTTGAGGCGTTATTAACACCTTGCATTCTGTCGGTGTAGTTTTATATATGAGTTATCTATAGTATTCTAATTGTAAAATAGGGATTAAAATACGCCATGGGCTATTGTATAGCAACCCATATATCGTCGGGTTAGTATGGTTTTTTTTGGAGATAAAATTAATTTTGTAATTTTTCTTTATTCTGTGTTTACAGGAAATAATTTTGGTAAAATAACACGTGTAAAAGCTTTAATTAATTATAATACATTATTCATTATTCACTTAAAAAGAATTGCATTATTCATTATCGCCGTATTTAATTGACGTAATACGTAGAAATGAATAAAAATATTTCACTTACTTGCTGCCGAGATCTTTTCATTTCATTCCCGACAAGAAGGCCACGGGTAGTAAAATAACAGGCCGGTGAAAGATCTACAGAGAAAAACAAAAGATAAAATTAAAAAATTAACATAAATACATGCATAAACATATAAATATAATCGATAATAATACAAAGACAAAAGAACTCTTCAGGCAAACATTAACAAACACTCACTCTAAAATAAAGTTCCGGGGGAAACTCAAAACCGTTCGAAATTAAAACGGCGGTAAGACAAGGGTCTTGATACATCAAATCAGCCTCAAAAGACTGATAACGACATCTTTGAAAATTAACAAAATCGAAAAATTCAAATAATTTGGGGAGACAATTGAAGTCAACGTCTCCTTAAAGGAAGCCATCAGTTCAAGAATTAATAAATGGAACTATCGATTAACTAAGAACACTACAGTAAGAAATCGATATCGATGAACGATTATGTAACAATACGACTCTACGCTACAGTCGTTATTCCGAAGTTCTATAAACATTTCACAAAAAAATTCTTATCGATAAACAACAAACAAAAGAATAGAGAATACAGAAGAATAGAGAATACAGAAATTGAACTCTATATTAATGGAGAGAAAATGTGGGATGTAATTAGAAAAATAATAATCAATTCTCGACAAAATAATTTACCCTAACAGGTTGAGAAATAGCCTATTTGTACACTTCAAAAATCTAACAACTAATAATTATTAGATCAGAGACATGGAAGATAACAACTGAAAAAGACATGGAAGAACTGAATATAATATAAAAAGAAATCTAAGAACGTTTACCGCTAAGAATAAAATAAAAATATTGCAAAATATCACAAGTTTCTAGAAAAAATGATAAATATTAAAAATTAAAAAACAAGACTGCCAAAAAAAAATCATTGCTCTTTATTATAGGATAATAATATAGGAAAACTGAAAAGCGTGCGGGCGGGAATCTTGTATATAGTATAATTTTTTTTACTATATTAAAACTTAAAAACGCGGAGCCATATATCTAAATTGGTTCAGTCATTGAGCTGCTACGGTGGAACAAACATAGATACATACACTCCATTACTTTTTTTTTTAAATATTTCAAAAATATACAGTTTTATTAACGTCATTAAAGTAAATAAAAATTTACAGATTACATTAATAAATGGAAATCGGAAGATTGTTGCGATGATATAAAATTTTCGAATAACCATGATCTGCTAGATAGAGAGTGTACCTCATGAATGTAAAAGTTAGCCTTCAATCGACTAACAAATACCCCGTTTGAATTTAGAAAATTGGACAATTTTTTGCAGATATATTATAAGAAAACCCATTGCACCTCCCAAAACAGCGCTCCAAGAGCACCCCGTTTGTTAACGGGGCAATGTAGCCTCTACGTAAGACTATAGTGATGAGGAGATGCGAGCGCCTCGTGGGAGGCTAGACCAATCATCACCAACTGGTAATAAACAGTGTGCCCCTGGGACGCTGTTTTAGGAGGAACGCTGTTTTGCAGTGGGGGTGCTCTTATAATATCTCTGCAAACAATCATCCGATAATCAAAATTCAAACGGGGTATTTGTTAGTAGGTTGAACGCTAACTTTTGCATGCATCAGGTACATTCTCGATCTAATAGATCACGGTTATTCAGAAATGGTTTTTTATCTTTGCAACCAATTACGGATTTTAAAAATTCAAACGGGGTATTTGCTAATACAATATAAAATTGCGATGAAACCAAACCGGAACAAAAAATAACTGATATACTCAGAAAAATCGAGTGGCCTGCGCTGAGACCAGCTCGAGCCCGGCGAGCTCCCACAAACCGGTTCCGAAATTGTATTTCCCATAATTTTCATGATATCCAGAATAAAACAGAAAGATTTGATGACAAGAACACGTTATTTTAGGTTTGAAGTCCAATAGTTTTGTTAATTACTAATAAATGCGTAAATTTTATTATCAAAATCTTTTTGCTTGTCTCTGGTAAGCAAGCCTTTATTTTCATCGTAGCACTGAACAGTGATTGAAACATACGAGCTGTGATAAAAAAATACGGTGAATGAATTTTTATAGCAGCAATTACTTTTTTTTTTTTTTTTTTTTTTTTATCCACCTATCTGAGCCGGTCCTCCAACCAAGTATGGCTCAGCTCAGATAGGGAC
>JAAAKQ030284293.1:0-17506 GCA_010016005.3 Zanna intricata | reverse complement strand
GACCAATTTTTGACTAAAAAATTATACCTATACCTGAACCTTTCGGCATTTCACCAATTTATTTGTGACAAAGATATAACATGATATCAGTACAAAATGAGTAAAGTTTACTGTTTACAAAATTATTATAATATAATTTTGTTTCGCTAAGTTCTAATCCCTGATGGTCAGCAGCAATATTAATTTTAAATTTAATCTTTCTGTAATAACACACCAAATCAAACTGTATAATAAATTAGTTGAAAAAAAAACTATTTCAAAACATTTTCAGTAGTTTGGTGGTGGAAAACATTCCTCAGTGTTTGGTGGTGCTTTTAAGTAGATTTCATAAGAAAGCTACCTATTGTAATGGGTACCATGATTCAACTTCTGGAAAATTTTGAAATGTCTTCGTGTTTTACATCCCCCGACTCTAAAACCACTGTCAGTTCAAAAGTTTATATATATGAATATACAATATTTCACTTTCTTGTGGACATGGTAACTGTCATAATTTTGCAGTATTTTATGTATCACTTTTAAACTGATACATAAAATATAATGACCCGAAATCTCAGTTGAGTTCATTAATGGACAAAATCAAACTGTGGGAGTGGAAACGGAAGGTGGGGGCTTTTGTGAAAAAACAAAATATCACTATAAATTTCTTATTAAGTAAAATATCGAATCCATTTAAAGTTTCCTACTATTCTTTGGATAAAGTCCTAAAACGTATCTAAGTAAAGTTTTTTGATATCACCAACTATCGGCCCAGGGAATGGAAAAAATGCGGTTTCGAAGATCAAAAAAATCATACCTCTCTTAATAGGCACAGTATCGAATCAGTTTAAAGTGGTCATTAGTCCTCTAAAACTTACCTAAAACTTTTGTCTGAAACAATTTTTGATATAACTAACCCTTACAGCAAGGGATGACCAAAATGTTGCTGGAATTGTAAGAAAATGGGACTTTTATGCTAAACATGCAAAACTTACGTGAAACTTTTTTCACATGCAACCATTGTCGTTTTGAAGAAATCTAAAGTTTTTCTCAACCTTAAGGTGAAAATCTTTTATATCTCCTACTTAGCACTGGTGAAATCTAGCTCCACCTTCCAGTGTGCTGAAAGGGATTTTTTTACATTAATATTCATGGTTTTTTAAATTTCGGAGCTATTTTTCCTGAATCTTTGTTTATGAATGTTAAAATGATATATTCTTTACTTTAATTATCTTCATTTTTATTTTTATTTATTTTTCATAGATTATAATGTAGCTCTAAGAGTGACGAACCAAACAAATCATTACAAAAAGATCATAAATACCAAACAGAAGCCTTAGTATATCTAAACTGAATAAGGCCAACTTTCTGATTGATCAATATTCTACATTGTTCAACTGGGGCATAGTTTTATACAGACATACAATCAACACACAAAAGCCTTCCACTACAACATACTCTAAATTTGCTTACCACCTCATAGACCCAAACCACATATCCATGAGTATTAAAACAACTTTGAAAATGATCACATCTAATTTTTACGTAACTGAAATATATTAACATACAAAAAAATGCAACAATATACTAAAAAAAGAGAAATAATTCTAATCACAAAAATATTTTGACTATATTTTAACACGCTATTCACTTAATTAAAAAAAAAAGTGTCTGCAGTAACATCTGATCAGTGTAAAAACAGCAGTACTAATCACTGAGAATGATTGCAAAGATGGCTGAAAACATTTTGAAGTAAATTTTTAAGAATGTTTTATTATACTATTTGGTTGGGAGTGTTGTTACAAAAGATTAATATTTTTAGCCCTTGGGTGGGCAGCGGCGAGGAAACAGGGGGACTCCTGACTCCCAAGCTGAGAAGATTGAGTCCCGGAAGAGGTGCCCTTGTTAGGGGCATGACACCATAGGACCGAGTCCCGGCTGTGAATGGCATAGCTGGGCCTAGCACTGCTCCATCCCAGTGGTTAGAGGCGATGGCACCTCCGAGGGCCATGTTAATGCTTAAATGTGGGTCAAGCCTTGAGAGGTAGGGGAAAAATATATATATTTTTAGTGCAATTCTGTTTTTATAAACGACAATTGAAACATCCTTTCTTAATATCACACAATTAGTTAATTGTTTATTACTAATATTTCTTTTGTATTGTTTTATTTAAATACTGTTTTTGTACTTGTATTTATCTTTATTAATTTATAATTTTTTAACAATCTATTTTTATTTTTATAAATTACTTTTTGAATATTTTCTATGTACGATTTTAACAGTTTTGCAAGAAGTAATTATAAAACATTAATTAACTGATCAAGATGATAAATTTCACAAATACATAAAAATATTCTTTAAACACTACTGCAAAACTCCTCTTTAAATTGAAAAAGGAGCTAAATATCTAAGAAAAAAATGAAGATAGATATAAGCATATCACTTCATACAATGTGGTTTAAAAGTGATTTAATCATTTAAAATGTTTAACACTTTATTAGATTAAAAATATACCAATAAAAAAAAGAAACCATAAATTTGAATAAAAATTAAAATAACAAATTAACTTATATCTATTTTTTGGGACTCATTTATTCATATAACCCCACTCAAAAATACACAATATGTTTTAAAATAAATATGTACTCAGCTCAATATCTTTACTATGTTACACAATATCTTTACTAAAAAAAGCCTTCTCTAACAACTTTACTATTTCACTCTGCTTTATTCCAGTTTTAATGCAAAATTTAACATAAACCTTTTGTTCCGCCATTTTTAAACAAAATAAATCACCATTCATTATAAATACACCCTAATTATTTAGCTGCCAAAACTTGGAACTACTTATCTAATATGGATGAAAATATCAATATAAATTAGGCATAGCTGCCATTGTATAGGAGATAAACAAATTCAGTCAAAAAGACATATTGCACAGAATTAAAAATTGTCATTATTTTATTATTATACCTCATGTATTGTTTAAATCTTAAAAGAGAGTAAAGCCCAAAACTAACAGAATATAAAAAAGAACAACCAAACAAAATCATACTGTAAAAAATGGAAAAAAAAAACAAGGATATTGAAATAGAGTTTGGATTGTAAAGAGCTCCATCCTGGAAAATGAAAATAAATGAATGATCTGAGGAATAAGCAGAACAAATCATTTTTGCTGCAATGTCATAACACATCATATGGAGATTGCATCTGCCCTGTGACAAGTCCCTCTCTCTTTATCTGTTTAGCCTCCGGAACTACCGTAAGGTATTACTGCAGAGGATGAATGAGGATGATGTGCATGAATGTGAATGAAGTGTAGTCTTGTACAATCTCAGGTCAACCACTCCTGAGAAGTGTGGTTAATTGAAACCCAACCACCAAAGAACACTATGTGACAAGTTCCTAGTGCTAAGTTTATCTCCATTCTCTTTAATTTCCACCTGACAATTAGAGTTCCTGATTGCTCTCATTTCCTTTTAAATTATCTATAATTTTTTTTTTCATCTTCAGTTCTGTGAATCTTCTAATATAACACTTTATAAGATACTTCATTAAATATAACTTCATCTTGCCTATAACTTTCTTTTCTATTATATTCCTTTCTTAGACATTAATATGCTTGTTTTTATTTCCTTCCCATTTATTCAATCTTTTAATTAATTTTTTTTTAAGTTCTTGTATTCTTATCTGTTGAATTTTTCCTTCCTCTTGTGTAATCATTCACTGTCTTTCTATTCTCATACTTTTATATTCTTATTTTACACCCAATTCTGTGAAAATGTCTTCTAATTGTAAAATTCTTCATTGCCTATCCTATGCTTTATTTTCTAAAAACAACAAATTAAGCCATTAGGAAACTATAGATGAACGTATAAATCCAATACACAATCAGCCAAAAACAATATTCCCCAAAAACTGTGCCTGATGGATGAACTCTGGCAATATAATGTATTTAATTCATTGTAGCTTATTGTTGTCTGTTGTGGTTTATATAACTGTGATGTTGTAATTGGTCACAGACATTGTTAGTAATACCACCATTCCAAATAAAACAGGATAATCTCAAAATATTAAATTTTAATATTTTCAAAGTTTTATGTTAATGTACAATAGCAATACAATAGTAGCATTAAAATGGATTTCATTTTGTTTAACAGGTTGAAAGTCTGGATATCTCTGGAAATGAACTGTACTATTTATCAGATACATTACATGATCTACAGTCTCTGGCCCATTTGAATTTAGGATGGAATCAGTTACGTAATATACCTGACACAAGTTTACAGAATTTGTTGAAATTAAAAACATTAAATCTGTCAGGAAATAAATTTCATAGATTATCTGATATTCAAGGAATTCATTATTCAAATAATTTAATAGAAGTATACTTACAAAATAATCCAATATATGAAATTGGTTCATGTTCTTCAGACGATGCGCTCTACAGTGAATCTTTAAACAAACTTGATCTCTCAAAATGTGTAATTACTAACATAGATCGATGTGCCTTTAAATGGTTGACTAATTTAACACATTTATATTTATCGGGCAACCCAATACAACAATTAACAAAAATTGTATCTAACTCTATACAACACTTAGATCTAACAAACTGTGATTTACAATATATAATAGCACAAGCATTTGATGAATTACCAGAATTAAAATATTTAGATTTATCTCAAAATTCAAATCTTGAAGTGCATACACCGTTTGATAACAGATATATGTCTGTTTCATTAATACATCTTGATGCAACTAACTGTGATATGACAGAATTAATTTTATCAAAATTTCCAAATTTAAAATACTCATCATTTAAAGGAAATTTTATTCGAGAATTACCACCCAGATTATTATATCAAAATCAACAATTAATTCAACTTGATCTATCAGAAAATTTAATATCAACAATAAATTATGCGACATTTATCGGAGGTGAATCTTTAATAAATCTCGATCTATCATCAAATTTTATACAAGATTTTAATCCAGGTACATTTTCAGGTTTATTTAGATTAACAAAATTGAAACTATCAAAAAATCCTTTGAAATGGATACCAAATATTAGTTCAGTATCACTTCAATATCTTGATGTAAGCGACTGCGAAATTGCTGAAATAAGTTATTCAATATCTTACAATATACCACAGATACGTGCATTAAATTTATCAAATAATCCTATTGAATTTTTATCCAATGAAATACATCTTGATTTTTTAACAGAATTAGATTTAAGTTACTGTCGCATCACAACGATAAGTATTAAAGCATTTAAAAATTTACCTAGGCTTAAAAAACTTGATGTAAGAGGAAACAGATTAACAAATGTGTTTAACCGTTTAATGATGGATTATATGATTAATATTAAAGAAATTATTGTAACAAATAATCCATGGCAATGTGGATGTAATACAACAAATCATGAAGAATTTTTAAGATTTGTTATTGCACGAAGTCCAAGTGAAAATGAACAAGATTTAACGTGTCTTATTCCAGACAGTCAACTGGAAGTATCATGGACAAAATCATGTCAGTTATCTTTGGAAAAAAATGATAAAAAATATAAATCTGAACGTCATTGGACAGCATTTCTACTGATATTTGCAGTTATGTCATCACTTGTATTAGTAATGTTAGTTTTAAGACACAATCTAGCATTAACTGGTGATAGACCACAAGATAATAATGATAATGTAGAATCACATACAACCCCATTCCCAGTAAGGTCTCCGATAGCTGATATACTTCAGCTTCCAACATATGAAGAAGCCATACTATTACCAAAACCAACAAATTTAAGTTTAAGTGATTCTAGGCGTGACGTAGCAACATGTACATCTAATCAAAGCTTAAGCAATGAAAATCATGAAAGTAACACTTTAGATTGTAATGATGATGATGATGGAAGAAGTGATATGGAAAATTGCTCACTTTGCCATTATCATGATAACTTGAATGTAAGTTCAACGTCTTTGTAAAAAAATACTTAATTCCTTAGTTATGTGTAGTACTGAAAGTTTTTAATTTAACATATATTTTCAATGTATAAATTTATGTAGTTGAAATTTTACAGTAAAGCTACAGAACTTTCTAGTATGTGACTTAGAAATGAAATAAATTATACATGAAAAATAATGATAAAATGGAATAAGTTATTAAAGAGACATTTTAGTGTAGGATAGATTTAATTATTACTGGAAATTTAGAATACTTTTCATACTTTACTTTTATGTGTTTATTATAGACATAGGTATATATGTTTTTTATCTTCCATAAAAATATAGTTAGTGATTCATTAATTACTTTAACCAGTATATCATAAAATAAATGTAAACAACAGAACTGATGAAATCAACAATAATTATGTAGATAACCACATTATATTTTTATGCAAATTTGATCTGATTAGTAAACTCACTGAGAAATCCCAAATAAATGCAGGTGGTGCATGTAAATGAGCGATTTATGTAATAAAATTTAAGGTTATAAATCTACTGATACTCATATTTACAAGACTATCAATCAAAGGCTAAAACCTGTCATTCATGATCACATTATATATTTATAATTTCTTAATGGTAACATCCTTGATGGTAACATTATTTTTAAATGTTAATTCACTGTATGTAAAAGTAAATTCATGACATGCTACAACATCTAAATAAAGATCACTTAAATCTCTTCACAAATCCTGGCAGTTAGTTAGCTCATTAATAGCTGTAAGAAAAATAGGAAAATACTCAGAATTTTAAACAATCCCCCTCGTAAAAAGAAATTGCGATCTCAAGAGGTCAATCTTAATATCATTCTGGAATAGGATGTAGTTTCTAAAGAGAAACTACAATCTTGTAACCAATACAATAATGTAAACAATCTTGTAATCTTGTTTATAATATTGTAAACAATAATTAATATTATTGTACTATGTAGCTCTATCCAGCTAATTGTACATTCACTAGATAATTTTTAGTTCATCACAGAAAAACTTTTAATCATTTTGCTATATGTTGCTGTGTACTTTTATTCATGTCTATATGTATGTTTATGTAGTGTACAGATTATTCTATAATAACCTAAAACATTGCTTAAGATTATTAATACACATGTAAAAGAATATTTAACCATTGTATATTCAGTAGGTCTAAAAAAATATAATTAGTTTAAATCCTAAAACATAAGAAGATTATTTGATTTTAATTATCTAGTAGTCAAAATGAAATAACAATTATTGTTAAATATAAATTGCGTACTTGTTATAAGATAATTATAACTATCAAAAGGAAAAAAAAATTAAGCACTTTGCTTCATGTATGTTATATAAAAAAAAAGAATTATAAATTTTTTACTCTTAAAATCTATTTTTTTACCTGCTCTAATACTATAAATGCTTCAAGTTTTTCAAAGAAACAATATTCAATTTATACCAAATTATCATGAAAGTGCTCTATTTTAATTTTATAGTTTTTTCGCATTGTAATTGTAAAATTGTTCTTATTATATGATTCAAGTGCATTTTGACTTTTTTTTTTGTTAAAAAGTAACTTTAAATACCATTCTGCAGTTATTATCTGTAGCAAAAATAAATAATTAATGTTATTATAAAAGAAGAGGGAGAAGAAAACCCATATGATTTTTTTATGGCAACATTCTGAAAACTGGAAAAGGGTATCTTGAATCACAAGTACAAAATATTTTTAAATGTTTATTAATGTTTTTCTTGTATTAGATCATAAAAGAATTGAGAAAAGACAGTTGACTACGAGGTCTGTTCAGAAAATAAGTAACCATTTTTAATTATGCGTCAGCAGAGATATTTAATGGTATGAGGTTGGCAGCATTCTGTTCTGCAGAGCGTCTTCTGTAGCCATATGTTCTTGGATTGTTGATATCTCATTTAGTTTTCATGTTATTTGAGTGCAATGTGTTTAACTGTTAGTAGTGATTTTTGTAATTTGCAATTTTCAGCAGCAATGACACAAAGTAAAATTTGATTCAAGCAATGATAACACAATATTTTGTGTGAAATTGAGAACTTTTACAGAAATGTTTCAACTTTTGAAACAAGCTTACAGAGATGATGCATTGGGTCATATGCAATGTTACAAATGGTTTCCAATGTTTAAAAGTGGTCATCAGTCAATTGAAGATGACTCTTGACCAGGAAGGCCTTCAACTTCTACTGATGATAATTCAGAAAATCAACAATCTGGTGCATGCAAATCGCTGGTTGACTGTCAGAGAACTTGCAGAAGAGATTAGCATCTCAATTGAATCATGCCATAACATTTGAATATGTATGTTTAATTTGTCAGTCATGCATAGAATGAACATGCAGAGCTTTACAGCAAAACTTGTTCCTTGTTTGATGACTGAACAGTAAGAAAGAACATTAAATGAATGCTTATTGGCAACTTTTTGAACAAGCCAGTGATGATGACATATTTATGCAAAGGATCATAATCGGAGATGAAAGGTGGGTTTACGTTTACAACACCAGAATAAGAAGTTCAATTGTCATAATATCGTACATTACAAAAATTGCTACTAACAGTTAAACAAATTGCACTCAAATTAAAATAAAACTAAATGAGATATCAACAATCCAAGAATATGTGGTTACAAAGGAGGTTATGCAGAACACAATGCTGCCAACTGAACGTCACTAAATATCTCTGCTGGCGCGTAATTAATAATGTTTGGTTATTATCTGAACAGACCTCATATTTTAAAATAATTAGAAGCTACATGTTAGCAAACATTACCCTCAGGTACCACTGACAGCTTTTTATTTTGCAGTTTAATCCACAAGGGATAATGGTTTGTGCATAACTATAATGAACAACTGAACTATTTGTACTAGTAATGACTTTAGTAAGAGCAATTCAATGAGCTCTCTAGGTAGTTCAATTGACAGGTTGTAACAATCTTGCATACTATTTTTATAAAAAAAACATCAAAATTTTGAGTTCTCAAGTGGACACACAGCCACAAGATTGATCTAGATCTGTTAATATGTAAGAAACTATTGTTTTAATGATAAACAACTATCAAAGTCCAAGGAGATCCTTTTATAATTATAAAACATGATGTAACTTTGAACTAATCAAAATGAGTTTTTTTTTTGCATACTTAGGGATTTAATTTTAAATCAACTCCCTAATTTAATGATTAAATTCAAGCAAACAGTGTAGACATAAGAATGAAAATATGTATGAAAACAGCATGAAGACATTCATGCTGTTTTCAAAAATGGAAAAAATAAATGTTTTTCTTTACTTAAAAAACCAACGATACTCAGTTGAGAAAAGCATGTGCTATGCTGACGTCTGCTAACCACTTTAAAGGACATGTCATTTCACAATTAAGATGAATAGCCATCACATTAAGATGATAGCCATCACATGAAACTTTCTGTAGAATACTTAAAAAAATTATAAAATCAGGAATATTGAATGAAAAACTAAGAAAATGTATAACATAAGAGGATGAAAACATCCTGCAAGAAATGTTGTGTTTCTAAAATCAATTCCAGCAATGTATTTACTGTAATAGAGAACATTTAAATAATTTTTAAACAAGAGTTGCTAACTTAATTCAATATACAATGTAAAACTATTAAGATGTAAATAACTATTAATGTCAGTCAGATGTTAAAGCTATTTAATATATATTTAATTATTAACTATTTAATAATAACCTTGACTTATAATAATGAATCAACAAATAAAATGAAAGAGCAGCTCTTACAGTTTATCCTACACTTTAACCAGCATGTCTGGAGTAATGGAAGTGACAGCTTCTCCAATCCTTTGCCTTAGATTGGGAAGATCAGTAGGTGGTGGAGGTATATATAAGATCCTTTTTAAAAACCTCAAATGAAAAAATCACATGCGGTTAAATTGAGTGAATGTGGAGGCTATTGTAAACAAGCTCTGTCATCAGGTCCATGCCAAACAGTAAAGCAGTGGGAGAAAATGTTATTCAATCAATCCCATATAGAGTTATGACAGTGAGGAGGCACACCATACAGTTACCAAATTCAATTCTTTGCTCTATTTTGGTCCATCAGCATATACAAGTAATAAACTTGAATATTATGCTTGCTTCAGCATAAAAGAACAGTTGTAAATTTGTCATCAGCATATTGCGTAGAGAACATTTAATTTTTGGATTGTAAGAGTTAATGGAGATTTCTCAGATACGGAAATTGTGTGTGTTAACTTTCCCAATAAGATGAAATCTTGACTCAGCACTAACATAATGTGCTCAAGAAAGTTATCTTCATGCTGTAACAATTTATTGCCAACTCCGTATGCACAGCATAATCATTAGGTTTGAAGGCCCGTAACAGCTGTAAACAAAATGGACATGTATATAAGCATTTCCTTAAAACATTCTACACTGTCATCCCAAGCATTCCTATTTCGAGGTGGCCTTCCTAACATATTTTTCCAGGCTTTCTGACAAATTCAACATTTTCATTTGGACACCCTTCGTTGTTCTGTACTCTTCCTTTTACACAGATATCTAGTTGTCTCAAACTGATTATGCCTTTGACAAATGTTATTGTCATTTGGTGGATCACAATTAAATTTTATTAAAGTACGCATGTTATGCTATAACTACAGATTTAGCAAACTGCAAAACACAGAAGGCTTTCTGTTCAAGAGCAGCCATCTTTGCTAGTAGTGCTGTCAAGCAGAAATATAGGGAAACATACTACAGCCATATTCACCACTAAAACTTCCTTTTTTGCTTTGATTTTAGTCTTATATCAACACAGTACACATTTCATCCAAGAGATAGTATTAACAAATTAAAACCCCCATACACTTTTTAGTACACTGGATACATTATTTTGCTTTTAAATTCCAGAATAAAT
Organism: Zanna intricata; assembly: GCA_010016005.3. Classification (NCBI taxonomy): domain Eukaryota; kingdom Metazoa; phylum Arthropoda; class Insecta; order Hemiptera; family Fulgoridae; genus Zanna; species Zanna intricata. The sequence continues at coordinate 6,638 of JAAAKQ030284293.1, read as the reverse complement.
TTCATTAATAAAAAAAGATGATACTTTTTTATTTTCCTTTTAAAGATGTCAGACGTTTCTGCTTCAACTTTTCTATTTGTAAATATTAAATTCATGATTATAATTATAAATAATTTTTTTATTTTCCTCTTTCAAGCTATTTCATTTGATACCCTATGCTAACTGTTTCAAATGAATTTGATTGTTTTTATTTTGACATGGTATCTACGTAATGCTATTTCATTTTTTCAGAAAAGAATGTATCTAGTGTGATTTAGATGAGTGAAGTAAAATTATATGTTGCCTTTTTAACAACTGGTACATGTAATCTGGAATTATAGTATTAAAAAAAAACTAAAAAAAAAACATGCAAGACACATTGTCTTGCATACTAATCTAATGTAATGTCTATACTAAGAATTAAATTGGTTAATCATAATATTAATTAACTAATTTAAAAAAAAAAAAAAAAAAAAATTATATATATATATATATATATAAATACCTCTTCTGGTGTTCTTGTTGGAGATCTGAATGTTATCTCACCACTAACGCCTCTAACCTTTTGCTTTCTAGTACAAACAGCTTTTCTTACAAATTCCCAGCTAGCTTCAAAATTAAGATTTCTAAAATCATCTGAAGAACTCATATGAAATATATTAAATTTTACTTCAACTGCATGGGCAACAGATGTAAAAGTATATGGCAGGAGATTATCAGCAGATGAACACAGACAGTCACGTGGCAGTGATGGCATTGAACTCCAAGGCGACTCCCAAAATTGTAATGTTGCTGTTGCATTTCCAAGACACTGGAGTCGACCAGAGTCGGTGTTTAAGCGTGTTTTGCATCCAGTCCGGTTTCCTGTTTTTAACTGTGTTAATGTAATCCGGACTTGTTCCCCCTTTTGTGCGATAAACCAATATGTACAACTGTAAAAAATGTTCGACACTAATAAATATTTTATAAAATTATTTTTTCTCCACTTAATATTTAAAATGGAACTCAATGGCATTCAATCATAACATTTACATCCAAGCAATAAAACTGATTATTTAGATTGATTTTAAGTTATTTTTTTAATGCTACATCTGTTACATCTACAATGATTTTTGGTCATAAATCTTATAATTGTTCCTTGATTAACAAGGTAGGTATGGAAAGTGTTTTTAACATGATGATTTAATTTTGTTCTTTAATATATTTTAAGATAATTAACTCCAATAAGTAATAATTTAAAAATAACATAGATTTTTTTGTGTTAAGTTTCCACTCACTATGTCCATTCTGACAATTTATTCTAATTCACTGGTATCCAATTTTAAAGTATAATACATTCATTCATATCTACACACTGTTATCTAAAACCAGTATGGGATAACAGTATTGGAAGGAGAAGAAAATTTTCAATCTAAAAAATAAAATTTTAAGTGATAAACTTGCTCTCCACACGTCTCCTGAATGCCTATTTTGACAGACTACTGCTATGAAAACAGTTTCATAAAATTTCTCAAGAGATCCAAAATTAAGGACTTTCTATGACTGGAAAAGATTTCTTAATTATCTGTTTACTTATACAGACAAAATTAGAGACTCAATCATGGCCACCCTAATTCTATCTTTAATAAATTTTTAATACATGAAAAATGGAAGCTTGACAGGAACTTTATTTCAAAGCATTCTGGATGAATGGCAGACATGCTATCACTGCCATAGAGGCTGGGTCTAATGAGTTCATGTAATAAATAAATTAAAATCAATTTAATCAATCAATTTAAAATAACTTAAATTTTCAACAAGGTTATATTTTATCTTTGATAAAATTTTTCCTGTACTTTGGGTATTGAAGATATAGGTTAGGTCTTATTAGGTTCATGCTCAGAATGGGTAAACTGTACACCTCGTTTGTACTTTGAATGAGCTGATGAGTGAGATACCTGTAAATCAATCTCTTGCTTGGTGGCTTCATAGTACCTACCACGTAAATCTCTACTAAAATATAAAATACAATAATATCTTTACATCAAACTGCTTTAAAATAATCTACCTAAGTATTTTTTATAATTTTTAATTTAAATAAAATTAATTTTATACCTAAGATTTGTTGATCCACCTCTTCCATACAAAAATACATCTTTAGGTGAGGCAAATGTTTGTGTTGATGAAGACTGACCTTGTGACCGGCTAACAAATCGGCGTGAACATGGTCCCTTACCATATGGTTCACCATCTTGATGTAAATCAACAAATTCATAAAGGGCACGAAATGACACAGGTCTGCAAAAGGAGAGTCAGAAAATAATAAAATTTTTACAAGATTACATACAGTTTATTTGATAGATAATAAAAAGAAAATAAAAAAAGTAAATGCACAAAAACTATTTACAAAAAAAAAAAAATTTAAATCTAATAATCTTTTTTAAAAAGCTGTAGAGAATTTTTTAAAATTAAATTTATTTCAATATGTATTTTTATAATCTTTTTTTTTATAATATTTTATGTACTTAGATTATAAAAAGATCAAAGTTAAGTAAGTCTGACCATAAAACACTTTCTATTTAATTTTGCACCAAAAATTACATTGTTCTAAACAGTACCTTACCTATTTATTTGTTTAAATTCTACAATCTTACAAGTCTTCCAGCAGTCATTTTAAACAAAGAAATTCCCTTCTTAGTTTTGATTAATGATTACTTGAATGTAATATCCATGAATGATTTCAAGAGAAATTTGTATTTAAATTAACTAAAACAACATGATCCAAAGATTCATCCTATTCTTGTATGTATAAAGGTAAGATCAATATTTAAAACCTAAAATTTAAGGAAAAAGATAATAAAGCAATATCACTTATAAAGAAAAAAAAAAAAACAAAACTAAAATTAATTATATTAAAAATACTCAAAAAAAGATAATTAAATATTAAAATAATCCAGATCATCATAATAAATTAATGTTAATGTAATCAATGAAAAAAGTGTTGATTGAACATAACTGATTTAGAAATAAAAAATAAAGCACGTTTCCTTTTAGTTAATATCGGAATCAAGAATTTGAACTCTATACATTAATTACAAGTGAGATGATATCAGTTTTACATCTATATTTTACTTTTACTGTACAAATACTTCACTTACAACAGTTAAATAGACACTTACAAGTACATAATGCACTTATTCACACATACTTATACTTGTAAATACTTTGAATATTTGTTTATTGTTATGAAATAATTTTTCTTAATGAAAGTTTCAAAGTAAACTACTTAATCTTTATTATTAAAAAAAAAAGTTTAATAGTTACCTCAAAGTAGTTGATTCTGTGATTTTCAGTTCAAGTGTTAATGCATCACCAGTAGATAGGAAACTTTCAGATAATGAACATGGTCGTGTAGAACGAGTACTATTTATAAGTAAAGAATGGTCACAACTACGAGGAATGTGATCTTTACAATAGCGTGCAAGAAGTGTAAGGTTAGGTTTGTTACCATTATAAATCACAGTTCCATGAGTATTGTCTTTATCACTGAAATAAAAACATTAAGATAATAAAAAATACAAACAAAAAATGTATTTTAATATATATATGTAAGTAAAGGTCATAAAAGAACTTACAGGTTTAAATAAACATATTCAGTTTTTTAAGTGAGTTATAAGCGTTCTATCTGTCTGAATCTATGCTTAATAAATCTAAAAAATTTTATCGTTTGAATATGACATTTATCTGTTAACACTTCACACTCCCACACAACGTTGACAAATTTCTGCAAGGACCAGCCAGTACTACAGTAAAGCAACAGTAAAACGATCAGTAACTAATTTGGTTCATTCTATAAAGGTAATAATAAAATATGAAAGCTGGCAACATGAGTGACTTCCATTCATGTTTGTAAGGTTATGTCAAATTATATGGTTTTCTAATGTCTAAATCTGTTTCGTAACATTAATTACAAAGCAGATTTAACAGCTATGTTCGTGACAGTGTTCTTTTCATGCTTTTAATCATTAATGATTTTCCTTTAGACATTAAATTCTGTTTGGTGGATTTTTTATTTCCATCAGGTTATGTGGAAAAGGTAAGGTCAAGTAAAGTCAGTGCACTAAGTTGAAATTCTAGGTTAGAAAATTCAAATGCAAATTTATGGTGCAGTGGCAGAAGTTGAATAAAAGCTAACACATCCTGATAAATGCATTAACCTATCAGAGAAGGCACTTAAGAAATGTATTAACTTGAATACATGGAATGACAACTTTTTTTTTATCAAAACACTCTCTGGAAATGTTCAGGATAGATCTAACAGATCTGGCAAATCTTATTTCTATTCCATTTGAGCAAGAATACTATTTCAACTTTGTTGACAAGACAAAAGTAACTCATTTATAGGCAAAAGTTCCCATTATACTTTGATATTGATTCAAGGGAATTATTTTTTTTCTTTTATAAACTGCAAGACCTGAGCTTCATTAACTTAAATTTTTTTTTTGTTTAACCTCCGGAACCATTGTTACGTATACCTTCAGAGGATGAGATGAATGATTTGTAGCAAGTGTGAAAATGCCATGCTTGGGATTCAAACCCGGGACCTCCAGATGAAAGGCTGAGATGCTACCACTTGTGGTACGGAGGCCGGCACTAAATTAAAAATAAGTTAAATTAAACTAATAAACACATTTCTGGTACCTACATATTTTTTATGGAAAAACTTATGCACATAAAGCAATACTTTAAACGATTTCTTACACAGAGTGGGGTACTAACATAACATTATGAAGGCAATAACTGTACTTACATCATGATTAATTCATTGTAAGTTTTGACATGTTAGCACAGAGCAGTCTTCTAAGACACACAATTAACACACTGGTATTGTTTAAACATTTGCTGTGTACGTAAACACTGTGGTTTCATTCTGTTTTGTAATTTATAATAACTGTACTAAGTTTGTTATGAATAAATATGCCAAGGAAATGTGTAAATAATCTGGAAAATGTTTGTTATGTGTGGGGGAATTTGACATTTAAACGACAAAATTTGACTAGTTAAAAAATATTATGAACTATATTGAAGTTGGGGATCAACGTAAGAACTGGGCCCTTTACATCGGCTGTTCAACTTATGTGAAATGTATGACTGACTTAGCTAGGAGTAATCTGCACATCAGTTTTAGCATAATGATGATGTGGAGTGAACCACATTAATTCTGTTAATTCTTAACTTAACTGTTAATTCTGTAATACAAAGATAAAAGGAATAAGTAGTAAATACAAATACACACTGCAGTACTCAAATTTACTATAAGGTCAATGTCTAATAGTGATAACTTACTTGTATACTATCTTCCAACATATCTGACTTTGAAATTGTTTTCAGCCTGTTAGAGCCAAAAATAAAACACATAATTGTAATTATATATTTTCAGCCTAAAATAATGGCATACTACAAGAGAAGTAATTAAATAATTATACTTTACTATTTAACTGACCTAAAAGAAGTAATGTGGTCAAAGAAAATCTGTGATAGTTTCCACACTTTGGAATATCTCAAAATAACATCTGTTGTTGGGTGTTTCCCGGTGTGTTGGAAGCGAGGAGTTTTGAAGTTGCTGTATAAAGGAGACAAGAAGGACCCAACTGTTACAATTTTCTATCAGCCCTTAACGCTCTTGCCGGTGATAAGGAAAGTTTTCAAGAAGATTCTATATCTTCGAATCAATGAAAGGTTGACTGAGGAGCGTTTGCTCAAAGAGAATCAGTACGGGTTCCGGCCAGGCAGGAGCATGGAGGATGCCATTCTGAGTGTTATGGATGTGGCTACCTCCAGCGAACACAAGTATGTCTTAGGTGTGCTTCTAGATATATTCAGGGCATTTAATAATTTGTGGTGGTCCTCTGCCCTATATCAATTGCAGCGGCGTCGGTGTACGGTGGGATGAGATTGCAAATCTCTCAAGTTATTTCAGCCACAGGACGGTCGTCCTTCGGGACGGGGATTCTGAGGTTTGAAAAACACTGTCTAAAACACTGGAAAATCACTTAGTCTAACACTGTCCTCAGGGCAGTGTTTTAGGCCCCCTTCTCTGGGTGGTGGAGTTTGACACTTTGATGCGGTGTCCAATGGCTGCCGTATCGTTGCTTATGCTGATGATGGGCTGCTGCTCGTTGAGGACAATTCTAGGAATGAACTAGAGATTCATGCTGGTCAAGCGTGTGCTGTGCTTCAGATATGGAGCTTTCAGCATAAAATGGTGTTTAGACCAGAGTAGACCACAATGATGTTTAAGCGTCGGTTGACTGAGACACGTTGGGTCCGTGTCTCCATGGAAGGCAATCCTGTGCAGTATGTTACTGTGCAGAAATACCTGAGGGTGATCCTAGATGAGCGTTTACGCTTTGGGAGTCATCTTCGATATGTGGCTAAGGAGGCGCTAGATGCATTATATGGCATTAGGCGCGTTATCCATCCCGATTGGGGACTGAATTTTAGGACTTTGCAGATTCTGTATAAAGGTGTATGTGAGGCAATAATGTTGTATGCTGCGCCTGTTTGGGCTCATCAGATGGTTTATAAGTGTTATTGTGATACCCTATTGCGGGCCCAGCGTCTTCTGCTCTTGGCGGTCATTGGCGGTTACAGGACAATCTCGCGGGAGGCAGTCTCTG
>JAAAKQ030284271.1:0-10407 GCA_010016005.3 Zanna intricata | reverse complement strand
AAGCCCCCCCACCATCGGCAAGGTCTCATGATTCGTAGAGGAAGGCAAATTAAACACATTATATTAAAATATACTTGAGGTATTCTCGTGTTATGAGAATAAATAACAGAAGATGCTGAAAATCAATTTCATTATCTGTATCTTTCCCGAACAAAACAGAAGATAAATCTTTGATAAATAATAACAATAAACTTAAAATATCAAAGAGGTAATGTTATATGAATAACTATTTGTGAGGAAGAGAGAAATATATATTCGTACACGGATTATTTATTAAAGTATAACATTCATTTTTAGAAGTAACATTAATTTTTTGTGACATTTCATTTGTCACCAATAGTTATTTTAGAATAATTATCAAATAAAGGTATTGTCTTACTAGATTTCTGGGTATAACTGATTAACGTCAAAATTCTCTGACATGTATCAAAACATTATCTCACCAAGTGTAAAATGACTGAGTGAACCTGGTAGAAGGTTGATAACCAGTTGAAGATAATTTTCAGAATTTAAAGTTACTGAATACAAGCCTTACCATTAACTCCCCATATAAAATGTTATATGGAAAAAAAATTAACTCTAGAAAATATACTAATTTTTAATCCATTGTATGAATTAAAGGAAATATTGTAATCGCGAAAACTTTGGTTTTAAGATTTGAATAATAATATCCATTTTCATCATTCCTGAATCCATTTTCACTAGTTTTCGCGTGACGTCTGTCTATTTCTTTTTCTGTTTAGTCTCCGGAACTCCCGTAAGGTATTTCTTCAGAAGATGAATGAGAATGATATGTATGTATGAATATGAATGAATGACATAAGGATGAATACACAATCTCAGGTCGACCACTCCTGAGAAGTGTGGTTAATTGAAACCCAACCACCAAAGAACACCGGTATCCACCATCTAGTATTAAAATCCATATAAAAGTTACTACCTACTGGGATTTGAACCTTCGAACTCTCAACTTCGAAATCAACTTATTTTCGATGTCGCGTTAACCACTAGACCAGCTCTGTGGGCGTGTGACGTCTGTACGTATATATGTACGTATTTATCTCGCGACTCAAAAATAATTAACCGTAAAATGTTGACATTTTGGATTTAGGACTGTTATAATATCTGGTTGTGTCCCTCCAATTTTAATTGCAATCAACAAGACTAAAGTCTCCAAAAAAGACGTTAAACCTATTAAGAAAGAGACTAAATTCCAAATTTTTGGATTTTGGACTCTTTCTTAATAGCAGTAATAAATTCTCATTTAGAGCTTTTAAACAGTATATCATAAGTGCTACCATATTCAGTGGTTCCAAAATTATAGCTAAATAAGATTTTAACTAATGAAATATTTGGAACTTACATGGGGAAGGCACATTGGTTCGAATCGGACTTCATTTCCTTTTTTCTTTTTTTAAATTTAAATATATTGATTTATTAATAATTATTAACCTCTGATTGTAAACATTTTTTTACAATAAATAATAATTCAATAACAACAATAAAAAAAAATTATGAAATAAATCCAAAGTTTTTAATGAAAAAAAATTTTACGCACTTTTCATTTGAGAAAAAAATGTATGTATGTAATTTAATAGGAGTACAAGCAAGTCGTGTGATATTCACATCAGATTTTGTTTCTTAACATTTACTAATACTTGAACTATTCGAAAGAGCTAATATCATAGATTCAGTTCTTTTTAATTATGTTTGAATTTCTGATTTTAATCTGTGTAAGAGTAAAGAGATTCTATACGTGCATTCAAATAGCCTTCCAAGTATTTAAACACTAAGAAATACCTGTAATATTTTTCTGAGAGTACTAGAAACTGAATTTTAGGCTGATATAATTTGATTAAAAGATCCGAATATACCATGACAGTTATAATCTTGTATGAATGAACTTGGATCAGGTCAGGGAGGTATGGACCCAGCGAGAAGTTGTAATAGTGCCAATCTTCATTGACGCGGTTGGAGAGATCCCGCACCAGCTTCACGGATCACTCAAGGGTATTGGAGTTAAATTCCTGCCAATGGAAAAAGCAGTGATTTTGGACACGTGCGTATTGATGAGGAATAATATAACCTCCGACTTTGGTGGATGATGACAGATGAGTTCCATTTGCGGTTGCCACAGAAAAAGCTGTAATTACGGAATAGTTTTAATCCTTTGCCTTGCCTCCTTGAGGCCGACGGGTATATTTTCCGGTTAAAAGACCGTGATAAAATAATAATAGTAATAATATATATATATATATGTAATTAAAAGATAAAAAGTGTTTTGTAATTAGATTCTTGGTACGATTTTAAAGTGATTCACTGACCCGAATGTAGAGTTACTGAATGCTATCGATGAAACGTTTATAAAAAACACTTCACATATAAAGGAAATTGCTCAGAGCCGTTTATCGAAATGAGTGTGTTTTGTTCAGTTATCAGAAAATAGCGCCTAAACATACAACTCAATCATAGCGATAATAAAATTCACTTTTTTTATGTTTTTATTAATTTTCACGCTTTTTACCTCAAAATATAATTATTAATATGTCCTTACCTACATGTTCAGATATGTACGAGTATATTTGTAAAATTCAACTTTTTGTAAATTAAAATTATAATACTTTTGTCTGACGTACAAATAAATTGGCCTCGACCACGTAACACGTAACCACATGATACGTAATTCGTATTATGTATATCTTGTTTAGATATATAAGATATACATACATACATATATATAACTTGCTATTAACAATATAATTACTATGTATTAAATATAGACTTTTTCTTTTTTTTTTTTTTTTTAACCTCCGGAACCACAATTAAGTATTTATATCATTAGAGGGATGAGATGAATGAATTGCAGCTTGTGTGAAAAATGCCATGCCTGACCGGGATTCGAACCCGGGACCTCCAAATAAAAGACCGAGACGCTACCACTCGGCCACGGAGGCTGGCAAATATAGGCTTAGTATTCATTACATAAAGATATATGTTTTATTTATATATTGCTCATGAATATATATATATTCTTCTTTCATGTACATGAAAGAAGAAATGTCACGGATTAATAAACCAATAAACAAAGAAATAAATGCAATATCTAATCAGTTGATTGTTGTAAATACACAGTTTCAGCTTTAGATTCAAAAACAGATGTACCGTACTAGTTAAAGTTTCACTCCAAATATGTTATTAATCCAAAATAAAATAAAATGAATACATTTGTCGCACAAACACTTTGAAGTAAACAAACCACTTATTATGAAGTATTTAATAGCAAAACATTTGAGAAAATCTATTTATCTGTCATAGATAGTTAGTATTTTTTAGAATACCGCATTTTATTATTCCGGTATCGACGGTAAATGGTTGAACGAGGCATCTGTGAGCAGATAACTGGACTATTTCATGCAGACACTAATATATCGTGCGTGCTGAGAAGTTGAGGGCGGTGTCTTGTTATGAGATACAGATATTGCAATGAAAGGGCAGAGATAATGGGGTAGCGAGAAGGTGACGGACAGCCCTCTGTAAAGTCGTCGTTCGTCTAAGCTTGCCTAGATGGGCGGCGATAATGAGACACGGGGACTCCGTCACCCTTAAGCTGTTAAGACCGAGTCCCGGCGTTCTGGGTAGGGCCCAGGAACAACATAGTCAGGCCTGCTCCCCTTATCCAAGAGGTTAGAGGCAGGCATTAAAATAAAAGATCCGACCGGTGGGTCGAACTATCATGCCGAGAATACTGCCGGTAGATCGGGTGGCCTGTTTGAGTATTTGGACACTCCCCTGGGCTGAGCAATGCTTAATTGTGGGTCCGGCCCAGGGGAGAGTACATTTCTGAAAGTACAGTAAAGTAGGCGACGAAAAACCTTTTTTAAAATAGTAGAAATATATTTTTACATAACGTTATCGTAATAATTCTTTACTGTTGACTAAAAAATTGTTTGAATTTATTTTTTAATTTTTGGCTTATTATTTTAAACGTTTCGCTGCAAAGTATATCAAATTTTTTATTTACAATTAATTACCATAATTACTAAATAACCTACCAATTTATCATTTGAACATTAACATATCCTCATATTAGCACTTTTGAAATTTAATGATGCATTAAAAAACACAAGCGCGCACGCAAAAAAAAACACACACACACACACACACACACACAAAATTAATATAAATAATTCGAAAATTAATCTAAATGAGACAGTTTACATTTGTCGGTAGATATTTTTTCCATACTTTTCAACAGTTCGTGTCTTACATCCATTGCTATAAATTCACAAAGAAGCTGGTTTACTCATATTGTTATAGGTCATCCAATTTATCATTAACTGTTTAGTGATCCCTTGAATTAAGAGGCATTATATCCGAGAGGTTTTATAAACCTTAAAAAACTTAAAACTTATCACCTAAATCAGCCATCCCGTTTCTACATAAAAGAAACGCGTATTCTCAACAAATCATAAAGATACTTTATCTTTGGACTATTATCAAGTATACTTAAAACTTACATTACTAGGTTCAATAAACCAACTTAACTTGTAAGTTAGACCAACTTGATCCAACTTACCAACTTAAATAACTATACTTACAATAATTATTCAAATAGAACTTACATAACCAGGTTCAATAATTAAAAATTAGCAAATTTATAATGCAATTGTTAAAAAATAAGAAGAATAAAGTTGGCTAGACAGTAAAATTATCGTATTTTACCTGATATATGATTTCATATATGTCAATTTTTTTTTTTTACTTATATTTTTCAACATACTTCTCATATATACATTTTACTTTATTCAATGTACTTTTATTATACAAGATCTACTGATCATTTCGACTGTTAACGGTTACGAATGAAGTTAATAATGATAAGGATCTTACAAAGGATAAAGATATTATCTAGCAAATACCTCTTAATAAAATTTACAACATCAACTATAATGATAAAACAAAACAAATATTACGGTGAACTAAGACACGAATAGAATAAAGTAATGACTAAAAGACATGCAATAATATTGTGTTGACGGTTATCGCAGATAATTTGCAAAAGCAACTTCAGGTAGTAAATTTTCCCGTTCTTAAAAATGTAAATATATTTAAATGCGTAGACACGAATGCAAAATCATATTAATACATAAATTTATACAATGCAAACCCATTATTGTTTCTTCTGTTTTCACGATCCAACAAATTTTTTCTATTGTTGGTACGACTGGGTACAATTGTCATATTTACATGATCGTAAATTTCTATAAATAATATAATTTTCTCTAATTTCTTATATATTTAAGTTTATTTCTAAATGTTTCTTAGTACGAAATGTTTGCTATCGTTTCATTGCACTATTACAGTTAATTGTTAAAGCTAATATGTATACTTTTCATGTAATCTAATATTTAGATTTATAACAAATACCCGTAAAATTTAAACCATAAACTAATGATGAAAAAATATCAAAGTTTTTACCAATATAAGTTATTCAGTATTTTCTACAGTAATAATAATATGTAAATGAATAGTTTTTGATTACTGTCTTTGCATAAGGAAAATATATAACCAACAAGGAGCTGAATAATAAATACTGTGTTTCTCTCTGGCACGAAGTTAAAATTTTTTTTTTTTTTTTTTTTAATTCACTCACGGTAATAAGTCACGTTCAGGCAAATAAAATAATAGTTCGACGCACTACAAATCTAGTATCTACTAAAACAGTTTACAACAATTTAACAATACGATTTAGTCAATAGAATTCTTTCTACTGCAACTACTAAATATTTACACCATTATAAATATATTTTTAGTGTCTATTGATGTAATTTTCAAGCTTAGAGACAAATGGATTTTTCTCCTGGGTGCATAATGAAGTGTCGATATCAGCGACCAAATACGACATTTATGTAGAAAACATATAAATATTTATATAATATGTTCAACAACCATTTAAACCGATTCAATACTGTTAAGGGAGGTACGATTTTTTATGTCTTCATCTTCTGGAGTTACATTAGGCGGCCCCTCTCTCGTGCGAATATCTTCCCACGCAGGACAATCAAAGAGAGTGTGCCAGGAGTATGTATCCACCAGAAAGGAGCAAAAGACATATTCCGGGGATTCTCTTCTTTCAATTCTGTGTATGGAAGAAGATAATTCTTCCATACATACAATCTATGTAGAGATTGCAGATAAGATAACTTCCTTTTCTTCAATATGGCCTTATGCCAAACAGGGGCAGCATACATCATGGCAGAAGAAACTGATGAGACGATTAGTCTGCGTTTGGCCGGTCGGGGAGCCACCTTATTAGACATTAACATCTGGAGGATCTAAGAGCAGTATCAGCCCTTCCACCCGTATATCTAATGTGCTCACTAAATGATAAGGAACGGTTAATTATTTAATATACACCAAGATATATAATAACGAAATGTGGAGTCCAGTCGATGGTCTCCGATACTCAAATTGATTGGTCCAACTCGTCTAAGCCCAGCGTGGACGATAAACTCACATTTGTTTAGAGCGAATTTTAAGCCTTGTCCCTCCTCAACCCATGTATTGACTAACGATAACGACTCATTTCCTTTCTACTCGATCTCCGTTTCGGTTTTACTGGCAACCAATATTGCCATGTCATGAGCGTAAGCTACGATTTCAGTATTGTCGGGCAGTTTGATTCTTAATACGCCATCATACACAATGGATCACAAAAGGGGGCCAATTACAGAGCCCTGCAGTACACGACGGGTGGTTTTGAAGCAAATTCTAGAAGCCTCTGTATTGGGGAAAACCCACCTGTCACGTAGATATACTCGAATTTCTTGCAAAGGTATACACTTATTCCAAGGTTTCTTAATGCCAACTTTATTTATGCCTTCAATGCAGTTTATTGCCTGCGATGTTATAGAATCAAACGCTTTCTTGACATCTAGTAATATTAATACTGGAAGTCTTCTGGTCCTCCAGGATCCTCTTCTGACTCCCTCAGCCCATGTAATTTCGTTTTTTAAAGCTTGAATCGTTGATCGCCTTCGCCGAAAACCGTACTGATAATCATGCAGGCCCAATCCCTCTAAAATTCTACTTTCCAACATATTTTCAACAACCTTGCTTAAGTTGTTTATAAGGCATAACGAGTGATACTCTTATGCTATACCCCGATCTCTTTCTTTAGGAAAAAATACCAACCGCGACTCCTTTAAGCATTCAGGAAAGACGTTATTCTTAAGGCCGTGATTAACTGCCTCTACCAACGACCAAGGAGCCAATCTAACGAGTCCCTTTAATACCGCTGAAGGTATACCGTCTGGGCATGGATTTTTCTTGGCGGAAGCCTACCAGCATGAAAGACAATTTCATCTAACGTGAACTTTCTACGGAGATTTACGTTCTCGTTCTCCTCAACAACAATGTCGACTTCATCACCGCTGGGAAATAATTTGCAAATCTGTGCTCGGGCCTGTTCTCCGAGAGGAATGGCAATCTTCTACCAAACCTATTGGTTACTATTTAATAGGTCCGCCCCCACAGGTCCTCGTCTTGATCCTGGCACAATTTATACCAACACACTGCCTTGGATTTAGTAGTTAGGCGAATATAAAATCAGTCACCTTTCCTGTGGGACAGACTCTGTATCTAAGTACATGCAAACAATAAAGAAACAAAAGTAAAAAATTTAACAGAACATACAGTAAAATGAAAAAGTAAAATGTAGTCACTGAAAACAATAGTAATAAAATTGCAAAGTATTCATGAAATAAAAAAAAAAATCTTAGGAATAGTAATTACTAAATTTAGATTTTTATTTATCTTAAATAAATTACAAGTTTCTTCCTTGTAATTTTATAATCATTGTTCTTTTTCTTCTCTTAAACCGTACTGAATAGTAATTCATAGCTTCAAAAAAAAAACCTTACAGTATTGTAGTAGAATATCGGAAAAGTTCCATTGGGTTTAACAGAGTTTTATGTCTTGCCCTATCGTATGCGTAGGATAATGTTTTACATCAGTTCAAAAGTAACATAAAGAAAAAACTTTGTGGAAGTGAAAATAGACAGATCTATTTATTGATTTTTATTGACATTTGTTGTTGTCATTTACTACAATAAATTATATTGTTTAGATTTTTGCTTCCAAATATCTATTTGTATATTATCATAAAAGTGTACATATAAATAAAGCTACTGTTATACATTACACATTAATAACTGAACAGAACAAAATTACTTGAATAAAACCTAAATTTATAAAATGAGTAGTAAAGAAGAAAATTTAGGCAAAGGTCGATGGCAGAGTAGAATAATATCAAAGTTGCATGAGTAAAGTCAGAACCGCGGATGCTGTGTAAATAAATGAAAACCACGGGGTTTTTGTACCGCCTGACAGGTGCGGCTTGTATTCAGTTCACCTTTCGTTTTATATTTTTTGTAACCCCTTTCCACAGAAAGATTGCAGCTGGATATTTTTTTCATCTATTACTACATCTACATTCTATTCCACAGAAAAACAACTACCTTAACTTAAATCCAGACTTCAACAAATGTTTGAAATTCTTAGTACCTCTACCAAAGTCTCATATAATTCTTATAAATTGCATCACATTTAAACTAAAATTTATAAAAATTTGTTTACTTAGATAATTCCTAAAATGGTAGATAATGGAAGTGGATTTTTATGAAATAAATATAGTTGTGTTTAATACTCGTTATTTTCTCATAAATAAAATACTCAACTTTTCAAAATTACTTAAATGGGGTATTAATTAAAAGTTATTGAAAAAAAAGTAGACTTCAAATATAAAGTTTTCTGTAATGATATAAAACAAAAAATAACAATAAAAATAACATCAAAACCGACCTTGCGGCTGATTAGGAAGCGTCCCGGCATTTCATGCAAAGTTTCCGGGTTCGAAATCTGGGTAAGACATGGCATCTCTTCATACGCTACTAATTTATACCAAGCTAATAGCTGTTTATTCCAGCTTTTTTGTAACAAAATAAAAGAACATTTAAAAGTAAATTCCTTGATGAAGGATTCACTTCTAATCTTATAATGACATTAGAGATTAATTTTACCTGCAGCTATATATGAATATAAGTACTTGATTTTATTTCCAAAAAAAGGATTGCAAAGGTGAAAAAAGAAAGAAATAAATGTTAAATAATTTAAAAAATGACTACCAAAAAAGCATTGCTCTTTAATATAGGATGATAGTTAAGGAGCGTGCAATTTTATACATAGAAATATTTATTTTTCTACATTAATATTTTATAGAATGAGAGGCGGGAGAAGAAACATCGATGATCCGTCGGTTATACACTTTTCTTTCCCGATACATTTTTCTTTCTCTCTTTCTGTATACTTACTCATATGGGTGTATAAGTTTACATCAATATATAGTAAAGAAAGACGTTAATTCCATTTCGCTTTTTTTCACACGCTCTGTTTCTCTCTTTCTGTATACCAGTACGCATATATGTATAGAATAATACAGTATAGAAAGACCGTTGTAGTTATCCGCAGCACGTTGCTTTGTAGATATGGTTGTGTATACCTATACGTATCGAAGTGTTTGTTAAGTTGTTTATATAAAATTAATTTTAAAATAATTGTTAAATTCAGTGTAAAAATAACATAGCAAATTTATAAGATATTTGGATAGATTTCATTCAAGAGTATTTATTTCATACTTTAGTTATCATAAACCAATTTTAGAAGACCAAGATAATGTAAATATTACAGAAATTTTAGAAGATAATGATAATACAAATAATATATACATTACAGAAATAAATAATAATATAATGTAATAATAAATTGTAAAAAATATTAACTTCATTATTAAAATGTAATTGTTTTCTAATATTTCTTTAATAAAGAAAACCAAATTAATTTTTATAATTAAGTTATTTTATTTACCATTACAATATATTATAAATAGATTTCTTAAGCAGTCTATTAAATGCTATTAGAATCAGCAATAGAATCAAATATAACTACTAACAGATGATCGGTACCCATTATTTTAAATTTTCACTTTTCTTGGCCAGTCCCGCGACTGGCTCTATTTTTTTTTTTATTTAGTTTTACAAGTAGAATCAGAAAAAGTATAGCCAGCTTATCATTTCAGAAATATACTATAGTATTTTTATATATCTAATTTTTATATAGTCCACTAAGGGTCGGTATACCAATGACTTGTTTTCGGAGGTTATTAGTTTATGCGCCAATAAGTGGGTATCCCCCAATCAGCATGTAACGCAGTTTCTTTCCGGGCAAGGCGCTTTTCGGCATAGCTTGGCTAGGTTTCGTCTTGTTGTATCAAGACTTTGCCCGGAATGTAGGGTTCCGGACAATGTTAGCCATGTGCTGTACGTCTGTCCCCGGTATGAGTTTGCGCGT
>JAAAKQ030284260.1:0-10408 GCA_010016005.3 Zanna intricata | reverse complement strand
TGTGTGTGTGTGTGTGTGTGCTCACCCATTTCAGGAGATAAAAAGCATAGTTATTCCTAAATTAGTGTTTCGGCATAACAGGCAAATATTTTCGTTAACAGTCTCTAAGAAGTTAAAAATTAATCATTTGCTTCAGGTTTTTTTTCCGTGCGAAAAACGGATGTATTATTTTATGTAAAATTATAATAATTTTACATCGTCATTATCTATCAAGAATTTCATTAGTTTAATTTTCCCGTTACATTGTCTTTTAATTATATAATAAAAGTACGGATTCTCGCCGTATTTCTTACTCGTTGTTTTATTTTATCACCGTTGTTTTTATTATTCTGTTGTTTGTCATAAAAGCCTCATTTTCTGTTCTCTTTGAATACGTTACTACCTCGACGTTATTCATTTTCTTCTGTAATTTTATCTAATGTTCGTTTATTTAATTATTCATCAGACACCGATGTCTGTTCGTTATTATGATGTGTATCTTTTAATTAGTCCCTTCAGGTGTTCATTACTTTTCTTTTTTAGTTAAATTAATTACTGTTGTAACCGGCTTCGCCTGGGTGCTGCTTGCTGTGCGGCCCGGTATGTCGTCCGTGACTCGGGCCGAGTCGTTTCGTTATTCTTTAATTTTCCACAATTTGTTTTTTTTCCTTGTTAATCATTGAATTTTTATTCCTCTATTAAATTAAACTATGAAAGTTATTACAAAAGCTTGTGATAAATGTTTTACACGTCATTTTTCTTTTACGTTTTTCTGATATTTGGGGGTCTGTTGGATTATTTGTGTTCTGTGCCTTTGATTTAAACCAGTATTGCTTCATTTTTCCTATAATACTTTCCTTTGTCCGGAAAATTTGATCTTACTTTAGGTTTTGGCTTGAAAACTCGTTTTCTTGTTCTTGGCGGTTAAGAATGCGTTCTGTGATTTCAAGTTTCATCAGATTTTTCTTTGTTTGGTTGAACCAATCTGGCTTCTTTTCTTTTTTTTTCCTGGAAATCAAAGATTTGTCGGTTAGTCTGTTTGCATTCATTTTGAGGATGTGTCCGTAGAAGTCGCTTTTTCTTTATTTCATTGTATCTGTCAAGTTTTTTGTTTTTTTGGTATAAAGTTTCGTTGTTCAGTTTCCGAGGCTTGGTAACCACGTTTCGTAACTGGTAAGTTTTCCAGGGTGGGTTGTTCCCCAACGCTGAACCCTAACATTCCCTTGGAGGACCGGATTCGGGTTGTATATCTCTCGCCTACCTCATCAGTTCCAAGCCAACCGAAAAGGCGTTTCCCCCCTGCACTACGAGGAAGTAACAAAATCAATCCTTACAGACACCTTCACTTCCGCACTACTGGGACTCTTAGTGTAGTGTTTCCATTACTGAGCAGAGAAGATAGCTGTGATTGATGTTAGCCATTAGACAGTCATTTTATAGAACTATGAGATACTTCAAAGGGAGATACTCAGTGAGGGAATATGGAATAAAAGATAAAAATGGTAGAGTCGCAAAGGAGAAAGAAAGTTCTCTAAGAGTTTGTTAAGAGTATTTTGAAGATCTCTTAAACTGTGAACCAGCTGAAAATGATGCTAGAGAGGAAGGTACAAATATTATAATGTTCAATCACTCGTATTATCTCCTTCAGCGGAGAAGATAGAAAAGGCGATAAAAGAATTCAAAGCTAATAAATTCCCTGGCAAGGATGGCATCACAACAGAAATTATCAAAAGTGAATGAAAGCAGGTAATAGAAGAAATTCATAAATTAATAACAACGGTATGGGAACAGGAAAGGATTCCAGATGAGTGGAAGGTGACAATGATTGTACCTCTACTCAAGAAAGGTGATAAGCAAATATGCTCAAATTACAGAGGAATATCGTTCTTAAATACAGTATATAAAGTGCTATCAGAAGGTGTTTATGGAAACGTTTGGAAAAACATGGCTTACCAGAAAAACTAATAAAACTCACAGAAATGTGTGTGAGGGACTCCAAAGCAAAGGTCAGAGTGGAGGGAGCAATATCTGAGAACTTCGCAATAAACACCGGAGTAAGGTAGAGGGATGGTATTTCCCCTATATTTATTAATTTAACACTGGAAGAAAGTACTGAAGAGAGGTGTTAAGCTAGGAATAGATCTGTCTATATTGATCTTTGCCGATGACTTTATTACATTGTCAGAAAAAGTAGAAAATTTATCCTTTAATATTCATCAGAAGTGTGGGACTAAATGTGAATGAAGAAAAAACCAAGATAATCCATTTTTGACAGGACAGAAACAGAAGTGTGAAAGTGGAAACGTGTCAATAGGCTGTGTAGGTAACTTCAAATAATATTTCGAGATGACTGTAAACAAGAGTAACTCAGATGATGAAGAAATTCAGGAAAAAGTAGCAAATGCCAAAATATGTCTGGCTGCATTTAAAAAGGTAATGTCGGTCAAATTATTATCACTTAAGACCAAAATACAGTTGTACAAAACAATTATCTAACCTACTCTGATACTCGTATATGGTAGTGAAACATGGGTACTGTCCAAGAAGAATAAGAAACGACTTATTTTGGGTTTTTTATAATAAGGTGCTGAGGAAAATATTCGGGCCGGTAGAGGAAGAGGGAGTGAAGAATAAGGAAGAACAGAAAATTGAAAGTGCTCTACAAGGATCCTGACATTATATCCATTATAAAAGCAAAACGAATAAGTTGGATGGGGCATGTACTGAGAAGACAGCAAGGAACAAAATTATTGGAAGTAATGAAAGCCACGCCAGGAGGGAAACCTCCAAACTTGGAAGGCTAAGGTTGAGGTGGAATGACCAATTGCTAGAGGATTTGCACCAGCTGGGCGCAGACATTCATCTGGCTGGGATAGAGAGGTGTAAGAGGATGGTACACAAGGCGAAGAATCAACTGAGATTTGTAGGGCCACGGCAGTAAGCAAGTAAGGTTTCGTTTTTGTTATGGATTAGTTTGTCGTTTTGGAATTTGGAGCCTAAGACTTTTCTTAAGATTTTTCTTTCTTTGATCTCCGGTCTTTCGATTGATGGATCATTTTTTTGGCTGCGTATACGGCTTCCGGTTTTATTGTTGCATTTTTGTATTCAAGGATAAAAAGTTTTGTTTGTGTTTTTGGTGAGTTGGAAGATTAAAACGAATTTGTATCTTCTGCTTTCCATTGGTTTTTTTTAAGGGCCTTCAATCTGATGAATTCTTCGAGATATTTAAATTCTTTGAATATTTCTATCTTTTGATCTCCAATTTAAAATGGCGTTGGTGGCTTTTTGATGTTCGTTATTATTTTGATCTTTTCGAAGGATATTTTGAGACCCATTGATACATTTACGGTGCTTGTTTTTCACTTTTTTTTGTTGATTTTATTTTTTTAATATATTATGATTTAGAATAATACTAAACATACACCAAAGATTTCTTGATAATTCAGGAAGATAGCCCGTGATCTGTCTTTAAGATTTTTGTACAAAAAATTCAAGAAAAAAAATTTTAATAAAATATAGCCTAGGGTTTCATTCAAATTAGAATTCAAGGATTGTTTGAGATTTGTTAAAACCGGTCGAGGTCAACCGATGCACTAAACATGCAGTTAAAAAAAAATTTATATCTAAAGTAATGCTTGTAAAGCACGTAATTTCTGAAAGATTAAATTTTTACATTTCCATACATGTTTTTTTTTTTTTATACCCAAGTTTCCTGTCGTATTTTTGTAGGACTATTTTATTATTTTCTTTATTCATACAACCGATGTGTTCTCAGATTACTCGTTTGGACTCTTCTCATGATGCTTATTGAAGTGGTCTTTTCACCGGTTTTTTTTTTTTTTGCTCCATTCTTGTCCATTTTTCACGGACAGCCGTAGAGAATTGTTACCGTCTCTTTGCTAGGTTCCTGTAGAATCGATTTATTTATTTATTCTTTTTTTTTATTCCCATTCTTTCTTTTCACCTCGTTGCCTCTAACAAACGTGTAACAAACTAAATACTAATAGTTGTTACTTCGGCTTTAGTTATCTTTTGTAAAATATTTAGAAGCGTTCTAATGTACAACTCGCTCTGGGTTTCTACATTCATTTTAGATTTCCATATATTTTATGTCGTTATAATTTGTAAAAACTGTGATTAAGAATTACGATAAAACAGTTTCAGAAATGAAATTATAAATATGTACCGTAATTCAATGTATTATTAAACTATTTGTTTTTCTACGTTTTCTTACACTCGTCTTGTTTTTATGAGTAGAATGATATTCACATAGCTTTGATTTAGAATACTTTTTACTTTTCACAGCAGAAAAATAAAAAATAATTAAACTTTATCTAAATAATATAATAAGCGTTTCTGAAGTTCTTGCTGCGAAAATTGGAAAAAATTAATTAATAAATACATGTATCATAGTGAAACAAACATTGTTTTTTCATGATCTGCAGAAAATATAGTTATAACGGGATCCCTCTCTTTTGATTCTTCCTTACCATTGGAAATACCAATAGCATTATTTCTTAGGAAATACCATTAGTATTCCTAACTGATTTTTTTTTTGACATTGAAAGAAACTTTTCTTTTTTTTTAGAGTATCCTCAAAGGCGGTTGTCGGTCCTTATTGATTGTACCCCGTACTTCGTACAGATTAACTAACTGTTAGGTTAACACCTTATATTAGCATTAGAGCAAATTGAAAATTTTTGTTGAGTCTATAGATTATATCACTTAAAAAAAAAAAAAAAAAATTAGATAACGCGCTAGAATTCATTTTTTGAAAAGAAAACTTTTTTTTGGCGCGTTGTGCCGGTCACTTTTGTGATAAGACTTTTGCATGGAGAAAAAAATAGCTGACTTGTAACAAAAAATTATCATGAGACGGTAAGCATATAATATATATATATATATATATAGCCGGCCTCCGTGGCGTGAGTGATAGCGTCTCGGCCTTTGATCTGGAGGTCCCGGGTTCGAATTCCGGTCAGGCATGCCATTTTCATACGCTACACATAATTCATCTCATGCTCTGAGGGTATACGTAACGATGGTTCCAGATTAGAAAAAAAAAAAAAAAAATATATATATATATACATAGGAGAGAAAACATGGAGCGAGAATTTATACATATATGCGTTTAATATATATAGAATGAGAGGTGGGAGAAAAAACATCGATGATCCGTCAGTGATACCCAGTACACTTGTCTTTCTTTCTCTCTCTCTCTTTTTCTTTACAGTTAAACATATGCGCATATACGTTTACATCAATATACAGTAAAGAAAGACCTTGATTCCACTTCTGTTTCTTTCTCCCGCTCCTTTTCTCTCTTTCTGTACACTAATTCGCATATACCTAAACATTAATATAATATAGGAAGACTGTTGTAGTTATCCGGAGCACGTTGCTTTGTAGGTTTGGTTGTGTATACTTGTACATATTGAATTGTTTGTTAAGTTGTTTGTACAAAAATAATTTTAAAATAATTGTTTAAATTTAGGGTAAAAAGTTTTAGTTTAGTTTTATTATCAAATTATTTAATTACCTATTACATTATATTATAAATAGATTTCTTAAGTAGTCTCTTAAGTCCTTTTAAATGAATAATCAAATACATTAGAATCATCAATAGAATCAATTATAATTATTAACCAATGATCGGTACTCATTGTTTTAAGTTTTCACTTCTGTTGGCCAGTCCCACGGCCAACATAAATATTTTCTATTTCTCGATTAGCTTATTTATTTTATTATTTTTTTTTTAATAAAAGTTGAAAAGGTAGGCAATTCTTTTTACCTATGTTTTCATTTTTATAAGTTAAAATTATCGTATTTTTTGTCTAACTTTATATAAAAGGCTCTTCTCGAATGAAATAATTGTAATAAATTTTGTCCATTATCTTTACCTTAGGATTAAATTGATTTCTGTAGCATTTTTAACGGTCGTTAGTTTTTATTATTTTGTGTTATAAATTTACGACTGGATAAAACAGCACGATTCGATCGTTGGGTCGTCGTAGTTCTCGTCATCGTCATAACCGTCGCCAGCATCGTATTAAGTGCCGACAGTCCGTACGACACTAAGTTCTTAACTTAAGAGTTGGCGTGTATTTCATGGTTTCATGTTGCATATAGGTAAATAAATATCGTTGCCATTAATTCATGATTTAAATACCTCTTCCAAGTAATCAGTATTATTAATTACATCCAGCTCGCCGCCTGCTGTTTCTTTCTCTTAAAGGAATCGCGTGTCTATTGTACCCGACTCCTCTGCTGTCCGTCCCCTATCCTTCTACGTATTCTGTATGCAAGTAGGCTATAACGTTTAATAGTATCTTTTCATGTTGACTTATTTGTACGTCCGGTTAAATACTCAGGAATATAATATTTACTCTTAGTATTTTGCCGCCGATTTTTCTAACTTTTTCCGATGAAAATTTTGCAAATTTATAATATCCTTACAAAATTATTTAAAAAGAAAAAACAATTATTTAATCATTTATACATGTCTTCTTCTATCTCGTATATATTATTATTTAATTTTAAGGCCTCAAAGGACCACTTTAGTCAGAATAATTTATGTCTTTTTTGGCCGATCTTTTGCCTTTAAGTTCTTAGCTTTAACTTTCTCCCAATATTTAGTTATTCTTAATGATCTTGCTTTACGATCCTCTTCTGAATAAACCCTTTTTGTATAATTAAAAGTTCTTACTTTAAAGTTAGTATTCGGATCTTTAATAACAAATTTTAATTTATCGGATTTATTAAAATCCTGTTCGATTAGATTAATTAAATTATTTTGCTTTAAAACTTCAACCAGACATTATGCCTATCTGTTATGGCTTTATCGCACTTTTTGTTCCACCATTGGTGTTCTTTCCTAGGATTTACAGGTGAAACCTTTTTAGCAATACCTTTTAATTTTGGAATTTTTATCCAAATCCGATTTTACAAGAATTTCAGTTTTATATATATATATATATATATATATATAGAATGTTTGTGTATCTGTTTTTTTCTTTTTATACCGATCTACAGCTTTATTCTGATCGTGATGAAATTTTGATCGCTAACGGTTTCAAACAAGAGAAAATTTATTTACAATTCATTTTTAAAATGTAATCCCGTCTCCTTTTGCCACTCCTTTAACAAAATTTGAATGTGTAACGTTGCAGTTTTTTGGGAATATCTCGAAAACGGTGAGGAAATCGAAAAAAGTGACTTTCTGAAATCCTATAAAATTTGCTACAAAATTCAGTTTATGATAACGTTCTTAGTTCCAAAGTTATAAACAATCAAAACTAAAAATTGGTGACAAGTGTTTTGTTCTTTAATACTACGTTGCTATTATAAGTTAATAGGTATTAAAGGCTGCGTATATTTTATATGTGGTTTTATTACTCGAACGCTTTGGAATACAATGCGATAATCTAATCCTGTACGTTTTTCACTCTTTAACTACTAACAACAATCCGGACTCCGTGGCGCGAATGGTAGCGTCCTTTCATCCGTAGGTCCCGGGTTTATAACAGTTTTATCTCATACTTATTAAAGAGACGCATTAAACATTAGTCACTTCCAACAGAAATTTTAGTCGTGGCCATTTTTTGACGATGTTCTGTAAAATTTAAAGTAAGCGTTTCCATCTTTTTTACCAAGTACCCAAAGAAACTTATAACTAATTCGTATAAATCAATTTTTTTTAAATCATTTGACCTTCTTTTGGATAACAGAAATTTAGATACATCATGGACTAAATAATCTAAATTCATCTTAGCCAGTCCAGGTACAGTATTTTGATAATATAGTGTAGTATTTTTAAGTTAATTTTTGCGTTCAGCTTGGAGTGCTCGATTGGATTTTGCATTATTTGTATATTTTATTTATATATACGAGTGTATTTAACTTTGAACTATTGGTGATTTGATTTGTTATGCGAATGAAAAGCTCATTTATTCATTAATTTTTTATTTATCTACATGATTTTGAGTGTGTTCATCGGTTTATTACAACAGACTGTTACAGAAAATTTCAGCAGAGTTCATTCAATGCTCTTTTGCTAAAAATGTTTTATTCTGAAATGTTTCTATTTCATTACGGTTAAGATTGATTTTTTACTGTCTCGGCGTCATTCATTTCACTTTTTTGTATGCGGTATCACTTTAAATTCTCGGTTTGATCTGATCAGTTTATCATCAACTTTTTTACAAAGCCTAGGTAATTAAGAGACGTCGTGTAACAAAATTTACAGGAGAGCTGTCTGTTCCTTTTGCCTTAAAATCCTATATATCGATTGATGATAATTACAATCTTAAGTCGGCCAGGCCCGTGGCTGGAGTGTCATTTTGTATATTTAGCGTATACCGTTGTATTAGTTTATTTGAAGAAATCGATTTAAATACGTACGCTCGAGTCACGAGAGTTCACCGTAGCTGTTTATATCGCGTTGAACTCGTGCGGTTACAGTTTATGTTATCATCGGGTTATTTAAATGTATAAATGTATTTGCATTTACTGCGATATAATTCTGGTTCAGTAGTAGTTATTTATGACCGTTTTGTGCAAATGAAAGTGAAATAATTTAAATAATTATTTGAAGTTATTTGTGCAGGCAAATGAAAGTTACGCTTTGTTCTCCGTGCCGAACAGCAACTCGGCCGGCGTTCAGTGTTAACAAAGTATTTGGAGCGAGACTAGATAACAGTGTTAAATAAATTAAGCTAAAAGTATCGGATAATCGTGATTTTTCTTTTTCTAACCTTGAAAATTATTTAGCATATTACGATATGCTTTTGTATAAATTTATTGTGTGCAGTGGAGTGTACTTTTTCGGTAGTTTTATCTCTTGTATCGATAGAAAAGACTACCAAATTACCTTTATTTAACCTTATTGCTTGGTAGTAAATTTTTTTTTCAGCCATTGTATTAATGATAGAATTAATTTAAAGTATAAGAGGCACCGACCAGCCATAATTGATTTCTCTGATAGTAATGATTTTTCACTTACAGTCCGTGTGGTGAACAAAATGAAGATGTTACTTACAGGGCTGTGGCTACGTTTCGGCCGAGTTGGCATAGTAATATGCGTAAAATATAAATAATGAGTTTCAGCTTACCAACAATTATAAAATGTATAAATTTATTCAAGCGCTTTCGGACCTTCTTCCATCCTCAGGAATATCCACTTGATTAATTATAAAAACTTATTATATAACTATTCGTTTGAAATAAAATAAACTTTTATTTTATATCCATAACAGTAGATTATTATATTATTAACAGTATAGTAATTTTAGTTCCAAAATTAAAAGTATAAGCATGTCCTATCACTATTAATCAAGTTGATATTCCTACATTTATATATAAATATATTCAAACGCTTCCGGAAGCGCTTGAATAGATTAAGATTTATAATTGTTGGTAAGTAGAAGCTCGTTATTTATATTTTATATATAAAATAGCAACGGTACCATATTACGAAAATTTAACCTAAATAACAATATGTAACTGTATTAAAAATGAAGCGACATGAAACCACTTCACTCCTCGCTTCACCTATTAAACCTGATGACATTTTTTTTTTTTTTTTTTTTTTTTTTTTTACCTCCGGAACCACAGTTAAGTATTACATCAGAGGATGGAGATGAATGATGTGTAGCATGTGTGAAAATGCCATGCCTGACCGGGATTCGAACCCGTTATGACACTTAAAATAACATAATGTAACGGACTTTATTAATATTATATATTTAATTATCTTTGCGGCGGAGTGAAGTAGAGGCTTTATCGGTAGCCTTACCGTGCGGAAGATTAGACTAAGGTTCTTTCGGACACGTCGTATTTTAACGCTAACGGCTTCTCGAATCTTTCTCCGGGGTCTGGATTTTATTGTCAAGTTTAATTAACAACACTTCTTTACCTGACGTTCCAGAGATAACGATCTACAGTACTCCTCTAAGAACGCAAAAGGCTGGTTACAAGCCTTAAATTTGTAGCTTTTTTATTAATTATCTGGAGGCTTCCAGTATGTCATACTAATCGATTTAAATGTCTTTTAGATACATTTTTGTTAATAAATGTTTTATTTAAGTCTTGGTCCTTTTCTTTTTTCTGTTTAGCCTCCGGAACTTCCATAAGGTATTACTTCATAGGATTAAGCCTTGTCCTAAAATATTGTTTTGTAACATTTTTTTCATTTATTTTTTTGTAAGTTTTACAACACTTTTTAATACAGTTTCAGTATTTTGCAAAAAAAGATATATTTTTTTAATAATTTGTTTTTATTTCTTCATTAAATTTTTGTAAGTTTTCCAATGTTTTGTCATTAGAGATATTAAAAAAAAAAAAAGAAAGGAAAGATATTGACGTGTTAATTTTGCCGCAGTATTTATTACATTAACTCTCCTTTTATTTTTAAAACGTACCAGTTTAATTT
>JAAAKQ030284238.1:0-10408 GCA_010016005.3 Zanna intricata | reverse complement strand
AATTTCGGCCCCTGATACGCCTTCCAACCACAAAAAACGGATCACTGAACGTTGCTCTACTTTGGTGCAAATAGAAATCGGAGAAGCCATGATTAAACAGCACGACAGCGATAATGAAACTAACCTAGCAGCTTGAAACTTGCATAGACATAACAAACAATAAACAAAGCATGCATCATCGACGCAAAACAACAGTACTACCAACATGAACAAAAATATAACTAAATTGCGGATAAATATTGACTTACCCTTGTATATATATATATATTAAATATACGGTGATATTTAAGAATGGAAATACTGCATTTCTGAGAGGTATTAATTGACAGAAAGAAGTGGGGATTCTATATAGGCAAAAAAATCCTCATTATGATAGGTTTTTAATTTTCATCTTGGATCTGCCCCATTAAATCAAACTTATTTTTTTTTTAAATTGGAGGGTGGACATATGACACAAGATTTTGATTTTAAATTTTACAAAAAAAATCAATGGTGAAGCCAGTTTTAATATTAATACCTTCGTTATCAAGTCGTAAGCATTCAAAGCTGCAATGATAGAAAAGTCATTAACAAAGAATGAAGTAAAATGTACTGCATAAACAATTTTATTGCATTTTACATTCATAAAGCATACAATAACGAACTCTTAACAGCTATAATACTGATAATAA
Organism: Zanna intricata; assembly: GCA_010016005.3. Taxonomy (NCBI): domain Eukaryota; kingdom Metazoa; phylum Arthropoda; class Insecta; order Hemiptera; family Fulgoridae; genus Zanna; species Zanna intricata. The sequence continues at coordinate 9,737 of JAAAKQ030284238.1, read as the reverse complement.
TAAACAATAACAAATTATTAACACAACACAAATTAAACAGCTACATCAACTGAGATTTGTTACTTATTGTAAATTTAAAAAATCAGCTGGAAATACTTACTTTAAAAATGTATTACAAATTTAGTTAAGTAAATCAATTTTTTTTACTTCCTTGAAATTTGTATAAGGAAGTATTGTAATATTTAAAAATTTCAATTTTTAATGGAAATATGCATTTTGACCACACCTCAATTCATTTCGACCAAGTTTCGGCATGAAATCTGTATGCACATACATATGTATGACGCATAACTCAAAAACAATTAAAATGTAGAATGGTATGCTTACAAAATTTATTTCGTTAGTAATTTACAATTGAAAACATTTATTTAAAATTTTAAAATAAATATTGTAAAGTTTAAAGTAAGTAATATCAGTTGATGTAGCCGTTTAATTTGTTGTTGTTTTGTTAATTATTAATTATTGTTTATTATTATCAATAAATATTATAGCACTATTAAAGTTCATTACTGTATGCATTATGAATTAAAATGTGATAAAATTGTTCTTTCAAAACGTTTCATCTCATTTTATTGTTAACATGATTTTTCTATCATTGTAAATTTGAATGCTTATAACTTGATAAGAAAAGCATTAACAGAAAAACGGGTTTCACCACTGTTTTTCTTGTAATATTTTAACTCATATGTCATAAGGCCACCTTCTTATTTAAAAAAAATTGTGTATAGAAAAAATTAAACTTCAATTTAGTCTGTAATTTTTTGGAAAAACATGACGAGCATAAAAAATTAATAATAACATACTTGTTTACATCTGGCAACCTGGAGGTTGTGGCTGACTGAAAGCTGGCAATAATTTCTTTTTTACACTCTTCACATCATTTTCTTTCAAATGACATTTAATTCACTTTAAAAAATACTGTTTCAATTCATTGAAATAAATTATTTACAATATATTTAATTAAAGGAAATTGCAGTTAATTTTTGACAGGCAACCCGGCAGTAATGTATTAAATTATCATTCATTTAAATTGAATTTCATTACAAAAAAAAACAGATACCTGCAAAAATCAGCTGCCAGATTTTACACTAAAACACAAGCTCTCTCTCCCTAAAATTATAAGCATGTCATCATGAAAATTATTATGTTTAATTTTGCAGAGAATTTTTTAAAAGTTTTAACATATATATTAATGAAAAAAAAAAAACAGAAGTGGGAAGAGAAGTTGCATGTGTGATTAAATCACATATCATCATACTACTAAAGAATAATATAAAATAATATTCCTCTAATGCTGCAATACTGTAATCTTTTTATTCTTGTAATTGATCCAAGTTAACACTTTTAAATTAACTTAGTAATGTATAATAACTTGTAAATATTTTCAAAAATGTAGAATTTTTTAACAAGTTAATAAAAAAAAAATCATACCAAAACCAAGACACAAATTGCTTCGATCATCTTCACTAGCTTTATGGCAAAGAGCAACCAGATTTCCATTCATCACATCCAAAACATCATCTTTTGTCAAATTCTCGTTCAAAATTCCAAAATGAAGATTAGCAATACTAACTCTGCACAAAAATAAACAATATTAATAAATAAGTTGTACTGCAAGACACATACTACAATTATAGTATGGGCAGTTAATATTACATTTGCAAATTAATTATTCAAACACAATCTAAAATTTTAAATCAGCAATATTACTTATAGATGTTATGACCTAATAATTTAAAAATTTACATATTTTAACACTATACTTTAAACAGATCAGATTCAAGGTACATATTTTTTTATGAAAGGAATCAAGATATGAGTATACAGATCGAATTCTGTTATAACAAAATCATCAAGTCCACTATACTGAAATTACGTTGTAATTAATCTTAAAAAAATAACTACGCAAAATGAAATCTGATTTATTTAAATGATACTGACATGGCATTCAGGAAAAATGACTACAGAACAAAACAGTAATTAGTGAAATATTGTCCATTTTTAAAAAATCTGTAATTTTTAATTGCAGTGCATTTTTAATTCCAGCATTTAGAATGAAATTTGAACATTTCAAATTATTTAATTAATAATGTTAATTTTTTTGGAATAGACATTTTGAAAAATATGTCCCGGAACATCTGGCAATGTAGTGAGATATGACTGAATATTTATTAAACATTTGTTTACATCACTCGGAGAAAATTATATTTCATTGTTTTCATTTTCACTGCTTTCTGAATCACAAGCTACTGAAGTTGAAAGATGTAGCAGAAGAAGCATTTATGTTCTCCACAATTTCTCTGTTGCTTATTTCATTCGCAACATAATTTCATTTCATCCACGCTAATACGTCATGGAATGTCACTGATTTTGGAATTAAAGCTGAAGAATTCACTGCTGAATCCTACAAGGCTCTCCCTTCATTTTCAGCAGCACTATCATCTTCAATGTAAAGTTCATAGAGGCTGCTGTTTGTGTAGTCAAATAGTTTTGATTTCTCCCAACATTTTTTAATAGTCGATTCTTTACCAGAAACTAAGAATCTGAAATCAATTTTGCAAGCATGTTTGACATTTATTTTTCGTTTGAATTACCTAACTATCATTGATCTGAACTGCAATTTTACAGTTCTTATTACATCCAGATCAACTACTTGTAAAACACCAGTGCAGTCTGCAGGAAAAAATTCAACACGAACATTTTCTAATCCGTTTGTAACACTATCAGTAGAGCAACTGTCTGCAAAAAGGAGGATTTTTCTTTTTTCTTATTTCATCTTAATTTCCAGCTCTTCTAGCTAATTGTTAAAATTGGACTGCATAATCAGTGCATATTTATTGGTACAATAACTGCATGGTAGTGAATGGACATTATTAAACCAGCAGGGTTCAAAGATTTACTGACTACTAACAGTTTCAATTTCTAATTTGCTAGTAGCACTGCAGCAGAAAAATGCTAGGATTTATTCCTTAGATTTTTCTTCTCCTTTACATTTTTCTCCTTGACTGTTAGTGTATTATGTGAAATGATTGTATAGCTTTACAATTTTTTTTATTTCTCTACTTTTCTATTCATTTACACTGGACATAGGAACAGCATTTTCCAAACCAGACAACTTTGCAAGCAATCCCACCTGTATCTATATTAAAACCAATTCAGTTATCCCACACTGGCCTGAAATTCATCATAACCGAACAGTTTTTTCAAAACCTAAAGCTTTTTCACAGATTATGTTTCCATTTATGGCCACTTTTTGGGACCTAACCTCAACAAACCACATGTAAACAACATTGTCCAAATCATCATGTAAAGCTGTACATATTTTTTTTCTTTCAGGAACTAAGGGTACATTAGAAAATTCATCTTCTATTTTTTTTGCAGTCTTTTAATGTTGTTGATAAAATCGATGGAGCTATCCTGAAATCTTTTACTATTTCAATCTTTGTCCTACCCGAATCAACATTCTTAATCATTTCTGATTTCCCTTTGACATTAAACTGATATCTTTTATCTGATTTTTTTCTCCAACTTAATTTAAATTGAATTCAAATTACAATTAAAATAAATTTTCAATTTACTTCATTTTTTATAAAAGTAATTATACAATTTTACCACAACTCAGACGTCCAAAACAGATGCACAAAACAATACTGTACATTAAAACAACCAAACAATGGAGAAATGAAATAACTCAAAGCTGCGCGCCAACATCAAGTAACTGAACTGTACACATTAATTTCACAGCTCTAAACTTGTCGTAGGGCTGGGAGATAAACCAATGGCGCCATCTGCTACCGGTGACTCATTCAATTGAATAGTACAATTATAGCATTCTGTAATTCCACTGAGGTAATTTTTTTTTTTTAAAGAAAACAATTATTTACCTCCAAAAATTTGTTTCATTATATTAATTTTTTTTGTTTCACTCATTCTTTAAAATGATATTTAACATGGTTACATATGGTTAGCCAAACAAAAATTTTGAAAAATTTGTTAACTATTCGACCTGTATTATATAAAAAAATCAAGTTATTTTTCCTCCAGAATTAACCTTGAAAGATGCTGCTGGTTTTGCAAGTGATGCAATAAATTTATTTTGAGTTTAGTTAAATGTGGACCACCAAAAAATGATGTGCTGAACTGGTCATAAATACCAACACATGTGGAACAGTTGCTGCACAACAATCACACATCATCAAACTAGCAGGAGTAATATAATTTAGGTAGTTTATTCTATACCTTACTCATTCTAGTATTTTATTTAAAAAATTTTTTCAGTATCAGATTAAAAGAAAACATAGCCTACAAAGTTAAGATTAGGTTTGGAATTGCAAGTGTGAAAAACTCGTAATACACGTCAAATTTGTGTCCAGCAAGGCTTGGAAAAACAAAATTGGCTTTTAATTCAATGCACTAGGAGCTTGTTATCAATACATGAATATAGCATGAAGTAAATACATCCAAGTGTCAGGAAGGCTAAGAGAATAAAAAAAACATTTTAAGGGGATTATTTTCAAAAACCATTTAGACAATTTAGTTAAATCAGCACTAGAAATAAAAAATAAAGAAAAAACATCAATATTAATGTTTAGCAATTCATATATACATCAATAGTGATTGCAACTAAGAATATATTGTACATTTGAAAATAATTCTTTCAGTTTTAATTACTTTCAATCGTAAAGTACTACATGATTTTCAAAAGGTAGTTATTATAAAAATAACACTTCTTAACAATGCATATCAATCTGTCTAATTTCTTGAATAATGTTATTTCTATTACAAAGGAAGTAGTCAGTAGCAGTTAGATCTGAAGACCTAGTTGAACATTTTGCCACAAAACGAGAAATGAAGTGTCCCGGAAACATGTCAGAATGTTGATTTTTCTCAAGAATACTGCTATGAAATCAAATTAATGGTTTCATAATTCATGCCAATCATGAATCTCATATGGCATCTCTATCATGATAAGCATTTATTGGTATCACACTAAAGTAACAGTAACGATGTGACCACCTTCTTTGAAAAAGTACAGACTAATAATATCAAAGTTATTTTGATATTTTGTAGCGGTTGTTTATCTGCTGCCTTAGATCTTCATCATTTCAATAATGAAACTCTTGTTTGTTATCATTACTGCTAACAACATGATTGTCTATTAAAAACTTCAGCACTTATTTCAGAATTTCATTAAACCAAGCACAGAATTCAAATTGTGCTTCTGTATCAGTAACAAAAGGTCTATGACAAAATGTTCATTTCAAAATTGAAATTAGAGGTCACAGTGTAGAATATACCAAACACTTTTGATTAATATGTTTAAAGAAGCTGACTTATGCTTACAAGAAAAGCTGAATTTTGAAAAACCACTGCCCTAATTTCTTGAAATTATCTGGAGCATATATGTACTCTTTGTAAACAGCCAAAAAACTTATCACAAATATTACCTGTTATTTGACTTTCAACCTCCCTTCAAAATAGCATTTCATGAGTTGACATACACATCTACTTATATTAAATTCATGCCTAAAATTTTCTTTGCACTTCAGTTCTGATTTGCAATCACTTCAGGCAGTGAATATGGATTGTGATACCGACGAACTGTTCTTGATCATCAGTATTCAGAATGGCAATGAACCTAAACTGCACAACTAGGTATTTCTTTCAAGCAACACATTTCCCACACTACTCTTCAGAATTAGATCATGCTATTAGTAAAAAAACCATCACACATTCCATTGCTGAAATGGAACTGATTAATTTTCATAAAAAAATTAAATTCTGCAAAAATATTTTTGTTATTTCTAAGTTTATTATATATATATAATAAATTACTATTCAAATTATTTTTTTTTTAAGTCAGTATAGACCAGAGAACCAGTGTCAAAAAAAAAAAAAAAATTTCTTCAAATGAAAGTAAATTTGATCTTTGTATATGAAGTAAATGAATGTTATTAAATTTTTTACATGAATTTAAATGCTAACAACCATATTGTCCATACAAAAATTTACTTTAAAAAATTACTTTTTTTTTCGTAAGAACCTTCTGAACAGCATCAACTGAAGTTTGAACTTGACAATTTCTCACATCAACATAAAATCCCAACTGATTTTTGTTTATAGTTTTCAAAATATACAATTATTCTCAAACTTTACAGTTAGATATTGCTAGAAAGAAAATTAAATATCCTTTACAAAATAACATTTGTTGAACAAATTTACAAAATATCAAGTTTTGTCTTTAAACATAAGTTGGAAAATGTTTTAAATCATCAGTGGAAAGAAAATTGACATTTTCCTGGAAAATATTAAAACTGGTAAATTTTTTTTTCTTTCTTAGACTTACAAGAAAAGATGAGATAACCTAATTTAAGTTTAGACAAACAATTTAATTTTACATATAAAATAATGAGGTTTTTATTACAGTTAACTACAATGAACATAATCAAAAGATCAAGTACAGGAAATATATAAATCCATATTTATATATTTCGATAAAATTTAACAACTAAATAACATTTAGCTAAAATAACAACTACTTTAAAATTAAAATATTTTATTTTATTGAAAGGAAATTATACCGTATAAAATTTATATAATTTTAAATCTTATTTTTATAAATTTTAAGTGACAGTCATCACCACCATTTCTTTTAGCATTTTAATATTTTCCAAACATGCAGGGAGAAATAAATAGCAGTAAACAATACCCCTAATTTTTGTGTTATGATTTTGGTTAACCACCAACAAAATTTCTCCAAATATATATATATATATATATTTGTGTTTGTGTGTGTGTGTGTGTGTGTGTATTGACCACCGGGTTGGTCTAGTGGCCAACACTACACTGCAAATCAGCTAATTTCGAAGTCAAGTGTTCTAAGGTTCAAATCCTAGTAAAGATAAAATTTTTATATGGATTTGAATACTAGATCGTGGATACCAGTGTTCTTTGGTGGTTGAGTATGAATTAACCTCACTTCTCAGGCGTGGTCGACCTGAGATTGTACAAGACTACACTTCATTCACATTCATACACATCATCCTCATTCATCCTCTGAAGTAATACTATATGGTAGTTCTGGAGGCTAGAGATAGATAGATATTTATATTTATTTATTTATATGTTTGTTTATTTATATATATATATATATGTACATAAACTGAATTACAAATTAATACACGATTTTAATTTTTATCTAAATTTCAATGGTTTTGAATTGCCATGCTACCCAAAACATGACTAATACCACAGTTGTAAATTTGCTTCAGATGCAATAGAATTAATATTTTAGAGGAAAGGAATACCCCACTGGATTTAAGTATTTTAACTTAATTGGAATGTTTTTAAGCAAATCTCACTGTATGCATAAGCTATTTGGATATTTTTATTTTTTGTTTTTTCTTAGTATGGATCACTGAAGGATAATGATAGATAGCCTGATATTCAATATACTAAGCAGGAAAGTAAAATTCAAGTCATTAACTGGAAAACTTCAAAGAAAAAATAATACACTTTCTCACATTTCAGACAGCATCATCAAAATAATATTCATCTCTTTACATTTTCTATTCTCTTTGATCTCTCCATTCTTTTTTTTATTTTATCAAAACTCAATATAAAAAATAATAACTATGCTAGCATTCTTGAGTCTTGGCTCATGCTCGACAGCATTCTTTGAGTAGGTAAAACATACACATATTGCATATTTTACACAGGTTGATTGCTTCATTTTCTAATATTTATAAAAGATAATGTTTCTCTTTTTTTGAGTTTCTCGTAAATAGCTTCTTTTCAAATTACTGCATTTTCCGCAGACTAATTTATATTTAAATAAATAAAAATAAGATAATAAAAATAAAATAAACTTTTTAAAAAATAAAAATAAATAATATAGATGTTTATGAAGTTATTACCAAATCATTAGCCACCATAAAATAGTAACAGCACGTAATGAAATGCACCTAAACTGTTTTAGGTCATAATACAGAAACCAATTCATTAAGTATGGTTTTAACATTTTTACCTTATTTAACACACTTCAGAAACCATGATGTACTATTTGAGAATTCAGCTATTTTACAACCATGAGATTGTAAGGATATGCAGTTTACATCTCATGCAGGATCTCCACAATTTAGTCATTAGATTTCAAAAGTGTCTAATAATTTAAATATTAGATGAAAAAATTTTACTTACTTGTAAGGTTCAACATAAAAAATATCCTTCACTTTAGAATTTAGCATTTGTCCAAAATATGAAAGTATCATTATATTCCTTAAGCTGGGCGCAGAGAGACCCCTACATTAAGAAAATAATAAACAAATTGAAAATATGATAAACTACCCAAATTAACATTCAATGCATAAAATAATTAACCCAAACAATGAACCTCCTATCTCCTGTAATTAAGACATATTTTACTAGATCAAACAAAGTTAGTAACAAAGAAATTTTTGGTTACTTGTATCTAAAGATAAATTTAACTTATTTTTTCAGTTAACCTTTTTATTAAATCTGAATTACTTAATCACTGTCTACAATTTTGCAAATATATCTCAGTAAAAAAAATTTCAATATTATTCTTTGATAATTAAGGCAAATGCACTTTGCTTAGATTGACAGAAATGTTAAGCTCCTAAAATTATTACATAATGGATTTTAAAATAAATTATGCTGTAAGACCTGATAAAATAATAAGCAGTTGTGTGATCAAACCTTGCTCATTTTGTAAACTGAAACTTATTTGAATTAATAATAAAAATAACAGAAAACAAATTAAGTAGAACAATTATTTATCATAATTGATTGTATAAAAGGTTTTGGCAGTGACAAAAATGACCTTATTGCTTTTTTTTTCAATATATAAGTACTATTTTTAAAGACACTAGGCAACAATGAATAATGACTGTATTGAGAATGTGCTTACATCATATCTTCATGCTTTTTTATATATTCAAAAAAACTTTTTTACTTAAAAAATTTAGTTAAAAAAAATACATTTATTGCAGCCTAAACTCCACTTGGTCTGTCCAGCAGATAAAACCAGGCCTCATGCTACTCCTAATTTTAAGAATAACTACAAAAGCTGTTTAATTGAAAATTGTCTTATTACTATAACATCTTATGATGAAACTTCCCAAAATTTGCAGGTATATTTTTTTATAAAAATAAAGCTCACCAGTCAACTCTAATTTTTTTTTTTTATGAGATTATGGGCTCAACTGCTATGGTCATTAGCCCAATTGGAAATCTGTAGCATATGAGAAATGCCACTGCTAACTAGGATCTCCAGATGAAAGGCCGAGATGCTACCACTCTGCCATGGAGGTCAGACCTCAACTGAATTTGTAAGTTATCTAAATAAATTTTTATATGCTTTTAAATTTAATAAGTTCTTTTTGAATCATCCAGTACTTTGGTCACTGAGATAAATTAATGACACTGTCTCAATTTCAAACCAGACAAAATTAAATGGATGCCAAGGCCAATTGAAATCATACTCTTCTGATGCAGTATTATTTTTAATATTAATAGATTAATAAAACTTGAATGACATTAAAGCCAACTGAAATGAATACAATATAGTAAGATATATCAACAATTTACTGAATTTTTTAAGCTAATTAAAATTAACAGCAAAAGACAATTATTACAAATCTATTTTTTTTTTTTTTTTTTTGTCTTCAGTCATTTGACTGGTTTGATGCAGCTCTCCAAGATTCCCTATCCAGTGC
>JAAAKQ030284205.1:0-10409 GCA_010016005.3 Zanna intricata | reverse complement strand
ATGTTCAGTGGTCCATCTACATTATTTCTACTACATTTCATTACTTTCGTTTTGTTCTTGTTTATTTTCATGCGATACTTGTTGCGTAGGACTTCATCCATGCCATTCAAAGTTTCTCCTGAATCTTTTTTACTTGAAAAATGTATAAACAATAAAAAATTACGTAATACTTAGTTTTTAATTAGGAGGGTGAATTATACTGAAATTTTATTGAAATACTAGGAGGCTGTGTCCCCTGGCCACTTTGCGGCTAAACCCCGTTAAAAAAGTGAAAACGATAAAACTAATGTTTGCTCATATCTCGACTAAAATTGGAAAAATTTTGTGTAAAATGTGACGCCTCATTAGGTGTGTGCTACTGCCCGACCCGATAGTAGATCAATTAGGTCTCAGGTAATTTTAATTTCCTGTTTTCGGCATTTTTCTTACAATTTTATAATATAGGGAGGATAAAATATGTTTAAATATATATATATATATATATGGTTTTATATTAAAAAAAATCCAATTTTTTTAAATTTTGATTGGCTCCCCCACCGCCAAATATTGCTTCCAAAATACGTTTCTATTTTTTTGGCTACTTGCACTATTACTATGCCTAGAAATATATTTAAAAAAAAATATGGTTAAAAATATGCAATACATAAAAAATTGTTTTTTTCCAATTTTGAGGAATTTTAGTTCAAATTTTTTTTTTTAAATGGTAAAACAAGCTTGCATGCATGTACTGAGCTTCTTTTTTTTCATCATAAAGCAGCCAAGGAGCAGCTGGAATCACCATTAGGCATGTCATCAGTCGCTCCTCAGTGCCGTGGCAGCAGATTAAACTACTACCCCCGAACCGAAGCTTGGGTCCTTTGAAAAGTACCTCCCCTCCCAGGATCTCCCTTAGCTTATCGAAGCATTCCGACCTTCCGCTTGTGGAGTGCCGAAATGCCCCTCCTCAGGAGAGCTACCCTTCCCGTCCATACATCTATCCTACCGGAGATTGTGTATACGTTGCGCGCACCCAATCCCCCCTCCTGTGCGTAACCCTCTCAAACATAGAGATGCTCCCAATGTACATACTGAGCTTAATATAAATATGGTTACGTTCGAAAATTTTTAAAAAATTAACCCTAAAAAACTATCTATCCAATCCCCTGGAGATATCGACGTCAAATGTTTACCTACAACTTGCCCCATATACACTAATTTCTATACAAACTTTCATCAAAATCGATTTTTCCGATCAAAGTTTATTAAGCTTCGAACATGCAAACAGACGTACATACTTAGTGTGTATGTACGTAAGAACATTATTTTTTTGTTTTTTGCGATTATGTAACGTCAAAAAATGTGGAAAAAGCCATATGCCATTTTATTTTATGTAACAGACATTATTAAATTATGTAAAAAGTAACTTACTAACCCTTTGAATAAAAATTAGAGATACAGTACCTTAGGTCCTACCAGCTTCCTTGACCGATTTTGACCAAAATTCAACTGATTTAGTGCTCCATACATAGAAATCATAATGTAAAAATTAAATACCCAAATCGATTCATTTAATCTGGATGTATTAAGTAAAAATCTAGCCAACTGTTTATCTACATATATACTCTTTCTACCCATTCATCCACAATTTGTCAATTTCGGAAAAAAAATTGTTTTATTTTTCTTGGTTAGAGGGCCGGTCATGAAAGAACAAGATGTGAAATAACCTTAATTACAAAATTTTACTCAAACATACTGTCAGACAGTATGTTTGAGTAAAATTTTTTACGCACGGATGCGCGCATATACACACACACACGCGCGCATCCTAGCCTAGGAGAATAATAAATTTAAATAACGGAATAATTACAAATTTCTATCAGGAATATTTAAGTAGGTATTTTACACCTCCCTCAGCATGTAAGTTTTTGTAAAAAAAAAAAAAAAAAAAAAAAAAAAAAAAAAAAAAAAAAAAAAAAAAAAAAAAAAAAAAAAAAAAAAAAAAAACACCCTTTCGTAATTACGTAATTAACAGACGGCCCCGATGCATATCTCCAAAGCGTTGTTCTTACGAAACCGATAGCCAGGAAGTTTTTTAAAATACTAACAGTATAATTATACTGCACTTCACACAATTTATTACATAAGTACGTATGAACAAAGCAAGATAACGCATACAAACGAAATGAATAATAATTATTATGAATATTTACGACTGTATCTGGCTTACAGTCAGAAAAAAACGTTATGTAAAGTTAGAGGAACATCTTCTGTTTGGGAAATACTAAAAATAGGAAATCTAAAATAAGCTAAGAACAGGGGTGAAACAGAGAGCAGGCGGTGTTTTTATCACTGACTGAAGTATAATTTTAGATTTTAGTTTGTTATCCTTTTTCAACCGTTCAACACGTCAACACATTTATTAAAATCAACCGACACTCATAAATTCAATACAATTTTATATGTCAAGATTATTAAATTTAATTGAACGTCATTCATTAATATTTGAAAAATTTTACTTTACAAAACTGAATTTTTTTCTTTCATTAATCAACAGCTAAATTAAACCGCTTTCGTAAACGAAATTAAATAAAAGCAAAATAGAATAAAAACAACCACTCGAATAATTATTAACAGTTAAAAGAAGTTCAAAACAATTTCTTTTAATTCTTGGAATACTTGAAAGTTACACAGTTTTTATCTCCATTAACTAATATAATCGATCATTTAAACAGAGGAATATTTTTAAAAAATTAATCAAAACAGAAAAATTCGATTTCACATACACTTTTTTCTCTTAAGTACTGTCATATCATTTATGACATTATTTTTCTTGGTTAGAGGGCCGGTCATGAAAGAACAAGATGTGCAAAAACCTTAATTACAAAATTTTACTCAAACATGCTGTCAGACAGTATGTTTGAGTAAAATTTTTTACGCGCGGATGCGCGCGTATACACACACACACGCGCGCATCCTAACCTAGGAGAATAATAAATTTAAATAACGCAATAATTACAAATTTCTATAAGGAATATTTAAGTAGATATTTTACATGATTTAATGAATTGTGCAAAGATATAACATCATTATAAAATAACATTTATAAATTATACCACAAAAGGTAAATCTTACCACTACATAAAGCAGGAAGAGCATAAATTTGTACATTTGGAACACTTAATATTTATTGGTTAAAATTCTATTCTGTTGATCATTATAATTCGTTTGTAAATTGTAAAAAAAGCTGTAATGGAAATAAGCACAAATTCTGTCAGGAATGTAAAAGTTTAAATCAACAAATGATTTGTTTTTTTGGCCAGGAAGATAAAGAGTGATAGACATTTTATAACGCTGTAAAAATAATATTTCGTGTTATCTTAAATTAAACCACTTGGTTGTGAAGTTGTGAACTGGTCATCAATGCAAATCAGCAGATTTCGAAGTCAAGAGTTGCAAGATTCAAATCCCAGTAAAGTCAGTTACTTCTACACAGATTTGAATACTAAATCGTACCGGTGTTCTTTGGTGGTCGGGTTTCAATTAACCATACTTCTCAGGAATGGTCAGTCTGAATATATTTAAGACTACACATTTACCGGTATATTTACAATTATACGCAAGACTGTGTATAATTGTAAATGACTTGACACCTCAGCAGAGTACTGTTGACAACATGTCACTGTGTTGTTACTCTGTAACCTGGTGGTACACATAAATAAATAAAACTGAAATCCAACCACCAAAAAAAAAAACATCGGTATACACGATCTAGTATTCAAATCCGTAAAAAAGTAACTCCCGTTATTAAGATTTGAACCTTAGAACCCTCTACTTAGATATCAGTTGATTTTCGATTACGAGTTGAACACTAGACCAACTAAAGGATTCAGCTAATATGTACTCTAGACAATTACTAAACTAGCAGGGAAAAATATTAAATGTTACAATTTGGTTCAGCATTGTCTTAATCTTACGAGTTTTATGAAAATTTTTTGTTTGTTAATACTCTATAATAATATTATGTATTATAATCGATAATTAACATTTTTGAGTTGTCCCCTTGGATGCCTAGAGTGTGGTGGTCTCATACAAAAAAAAAAAAAAAAAAATCGTTTGGAGATAGAGAATTTTGTAAATTTAATTTTTCTATGTTTAACTATATATATATATATATATATGTGTGTGTGCGTGTGTGTGTGTGCGCGCGCGCGCGCCGGAGAGGGGTGATTAAGGGTGCGCCCGCGCGTCCGCATACATATACTGTTCATACGCAGCGCAGCTTAATTTAGTTGGTTCAAATATTACCCAATGGTTGTTCATTAATCTGTTGGCAAATCTTAAAAAAAAAGGGAACTATCGATTTAAATCAGACAGGATTACTAAAATTCAAAATAATATATAAACATTAGTAAAAAATCACAAGTTATTTTAATCAAGATTAATAAAAAAAAGAAAAAAGTTATTGTTACCACAGAAGGTTGTGGGTTCAAATCTCGACCTTGGCCTTTAACCGTTTATGAGATTTCCTACTATCAAAACAAATGTAGGAAAGATTCTCATGAATCCAAGTGATTGCTTTCCCGTGACCTTATGTCACCTGGAGGCAATACTCCTCCCTTAAAAAAATTCACATAACGTGCATATGTTTACGCAAACACTTACAATTAAATATTATTTAACACTGATTATAAAACATATGGCTAGATTGCTTACAATTAAACCCACAATACACAATTACTTCAATAAGGATATACGATTTTATTTCTATTTAAAACATAAATATAAAACGTAATGTAAATAAACCACACATAAGTGTAAAAATCTACTTTAGCAAGTAAAGAATTTCATAAATACTTCCTACTAGATTATATAAACGCAAGATACAAAAGCTATATAACGAACTCAGCTGTACGTATTTCATCTCAAACAATAAAAGAGAACCGACCCTACCTCCATGTAAAATTTCAATAAAAATTTAGTAACATCAATGATCCATAAGTCGAATAAATAAATAAATCTTTTATTCTGATCAGTACTTAATAATATAAATAAAGTCAGGAAACGGTACTACTGGTCTTGGCCTCTCATACGGAGGACCCGGGTTCGAATCCCTTTTTTTCTCGATTTTTTTACACCGTCGAGGCAACTGGACCCGCCGTTAGGCATTACGAAGTCGCCGCGAAGTGTCGCAGCGGCAGATTAACCTGCTCCCTCCTTGTCTTGGGGACCCTTCCGGGGTTTCCTCTGACTCATCGAAGCACTCCGACACCACTCTTCTATCATGCCAAAGAGCCCCTCCTTAGGGGAGCTACCCATCACGACCCTACAGCTATTCCTACTTGGGAACGAGTGCGCGTTGCACACACTGCCTCTCCACTGTGCGTGACCCTCTAAACCCTCGAGAGGCCCCCATGCTTCATCGGAATACCCCGACCCTAGACACTCTTGCGTGTGTCCCGAGTGAAGGCATCCTCAGCAACTGGGCTGTCTCCCTGGCTCTAGACGTCGCCACGATTCGCCCCCTGGCGGTAACCAGGTTCGAATCCCGGTCATGGCATTTTGACACGATAAAAAATTGCCATTTCATCTCATCCTCTGAACCAATACCTAACAGTAGTCCGGAGGCTAAAAAAAAAGTATGCTATCCCATGTATAAAAAAAAAGGAACTGCTTCAATATTCGTCTGGATGGAACAAAGGAAACTATGGTATGGAAAAAATCCTTGATCAGAGCACCACTATAAAGTAATTATAAAATAAGAAATAGAAATTATTTAAGTTTATATTAATATCCGAAATATAAATAAATGAAATAATGTTAACCTAATATATGAAGATACTAAAAATAAAAAATCCAATGTGGACACTACATGACTTCCTTTAACACGTATTAAATTTTACGTATAAAATTTTTTTTTTAATTAAAAATTTATAAAATTTTATTTTATTAATAACTTTTGATATTTTTTCATTTTTTTTTACAATCGGAGGTTAATAATTATTAATAAATCAATATATTTAAATTAAAAAAAAAGTTAAAAAGTTAAAGGAGATGAAGATGATTCGAATCGATTAACCTTTCCCTGGTAAGATCCAAATATTTTATTAATTAAAATTTTATTTAGCTATAACTCAGGAACTAATGAAAATAATTACCATTTAGGTACCACTTAATAAGTACCACTTATCCAAATTATTTTGGATATTGGGCTTTTTTGGAGACTTTTGGTTCAGTCGATAGCAATCAAAACGAAAGGTAAACAACTAGATATTACAATAGTCCTAAATCCAAAATTTCAACATCATACGGCTAATCGTTTTCAAGTTATGTGAGATACATACAAAAGTACGTAACTACGGACGTCACGCCGAAACTAATAAAAATGGATATTTCCTTTGAGATCTGAAAACCAAAATTTTTCGCGATCACAATAATTCCTTTATTTCGTACAAGAAATAAAAATAACTACAAAATAATTCAAAATGCAGAAGACATTATTGAATTATTTTAACACATTATTTAAGTAGACGTTGAAGAATTACAAAAAATTCAGGGTATTTTTATTTTGTGATAGTATTTATTTTTTTAAGTCACGAAAACAGATCGGGTTGGTCTAATGGTTAACTCCGTCATGGCAAATCAGCTAACTTCAAAATCGAAAGTTCTAAGGTTCAAATCCTAGTAAAGGCAGTTAGTTTTATTCGGATTTCAATACTAGATCGGTTTCTTTGTTGATTGGATTCAATTTTCCAAGCATCTCAGGATCGGTCGGCCTGAGACTTGTACAAGACTATACACTTCATTTACATTCATATACATCATCCTTATTCATTCTCTGAAGTAATACTTTATGGTGGTCCCGGAGACTAAACAGAAAAAGAAACAAGCACAGCGGTGTGGTCTTATTGATGTTACTTCTTTTTTTTAAGAATAATAACAGATTATTCTTTTTAACAAAGTCCGGACATTCATAAATGTAAACATAAGGATAAATTAACACTCTTAACATCGGTTTAGATGATTCATACTGATGGGAAGGGCAAGACGATAATCTAACAGCCAAATTTTATATCCTGAATACTCGTACTGACTTTTTGAGGGAATCCCATGATGACGCTATATTTCACAAGAGAACTATTTAATAATTATGACAACCCTAAGCGTTTTATTAAGTCTCTTCAAAGCAAAACAGTTTGATTTCGTTTACATAATTGATCGTCCCCCCTAAATATAGTATCGCCGAGTGGTAGCGTCTCGGCCTTTCATCCGAAGGTCCCGGGTTCGAATCCCGGTAAGGCATGGCATTTTTCACACACGCTACAATTCATTCATTTCATCCTCTGAAGATAAACCTTAACGATGGTTCCGGAGGTTAAAAAAAAAAAAAAAAAAAAAAAATATATATATATATATATAGTATCAAATTTTGTGATTATACGTACACCCATTCTTGTACTAAAAAAAAAAAACACCCGCAAATACGTACACAATACCATAAATTACGCCCTAGTTTTTTGTATTTTTCGAATAAAGGATTGTCAAAACAATAAGATATGAAAAACATTTGTTCAGCTATTAAAATATTTTCGAGCTTATTACAATATTCAATACTTACAGAAGGGTTTTTTAAGAAGTACAAAATTAGTAATATTAAAAGGTGAATATAAAGAGAATTTTAATTTTTAAATGTCTATTTTATGAAAGTTAAAATTTTCAATAAAAGTAACTAGTACGAAATACAAGAATGTATTATAATCGCGAAAAATTTCGATTTTCAGATTTCAACGGAAATACCCAGTTTCGGTGTGACGTCTGTAGATATGTAGTGTATATCGCATAAATCAAAAACGATAGGCCGTAGAATGTTGAAATTTTGGATTTGTGACTGTTGTAACATCTAGTTGTGCACCCCCCCCCCCTTTTGATTGCAATCGACTGAACCAAAACTGTCCAAAAAAGGCCAAATTTAAAAAAAAATCTGGATTTTGGACCTTTTTTTTTTTTACTTCAGTAATAAGTTCTCATTGAGAGCTTTTTAACGATACATCATAGTTGATACTTATTTTCATTGATTCACAGCTAAATAAAATTTTAATTAATGAAATATTTGATCTTACAAAGGGGGGAAGGCACGTCGCGTTGGTTCGAATCAGACTTCATCTTTTTTTTTTTTTTTAAATATATTGATTTATTAGTAATTATTAACCTCTGATTGTAAAAAAATTTACAATAAATAACAATTAAAAAAAAAAATCAGAAGTTATTAATAAAATAAAATTTTATATACTTTTAAATTTAAAAAGAAAACAGTATATGTAATTTAACATGAGTATAAGGAAGACATGTGGTACCTACATCAGATTTTATTTTAATCCCATTTGAAGTAAAATTCAGAGAATAGTTTTAGACAGATTTAAAAGAATTCATAAAAAACCTACTGAAATTTTTCTTCCTATTTTAACAAAATACGAGCCAAATATTATTGTATTTTTTAAATGACAAAACAAAACCACTTTATAAAATAGCAATAAATAAATAAAATGATTTATTAATTATAAGATATAATTATATTGAGTTTTAGAAAGAAAAATGAACCTTTTCCTTAAAAAAAAAAAAAAGGTCATTTAATACATTAATAAGTAACTGTGTTCTAATTATGAAACAAATATCTCCCACGGTACGCGTCATCTAACCTTGTTATGTATGCGGATGAGACTACTGCGTTGATAACGGGTCCAACAGCTGAATAATCATTACGTAATTACAAAACAAAAACTAAATAGAATATTAGTTTACTGTGAATGTCATTGGCCTAAAAATAATAACAATTATATAAATTATACTACATTTAATATATTGAGTTTACAAAAATTTTCAGAAAAAGAGAAACGAGTTAAATATTAAAAAAAAATCTGATGTGTACATCACATGACTTTCTTTAAGCTTTTTTTTTTCTTTTTTTTTTTTGTGTGTGTGTGAAAGTTCCATTATTGTACGGCTATTAAATATACATTTTTTAAAAATTTAAAAGTATGTGTAAAATTTTATTTATTAACAACTACAGATATTTTAAAGGAATTTTTTTTTTACAATTACAGGTAAATAATTATTAGTAAATAAATACATTTAAATTAAAAAAATAAAAAGTTTAACAATAGGTGAAGA
The DNA here is from genome assembly GCA_010016005.3 of Zanna intricata. Taxonomy (NCBI): domain Eukaryota; kingdom Metazoa; phylum Arthropoda; class Insecta; order Hemiptera; family Fulgoridae; genus Zanna; species Zanna intricata. The sequence goes on along the minus strand of JAAAKQ030284205.1, from coordinate 1,265 downwards.
GGAGAAGAAGTCTGATTGGAACCGAAGTTTACCCTTGTAGGTGTGCAAACATTTCATTAATTAAAATTTTATTTGGCTATAACTTTGGAATAAATTAAAATAAATGTAACTTATGATACGTCGTTGAAAAGTTCTCAATGAAAGGACTGCATTTAAGAAAAATTCAAAAATCCAAGGCTTTTTTTTTCAAGTGCATTACAATCAAAAGAGAAAGACACAACTTGACGTTACAACAATCCTAAATCTTAAATTTTAACATTCTACGGGTAATCGTTTTTGAGTTACGCGAGATACAAACAGTACGTACGTACGTACGTACAGACGCCATGCCAAAACTAGTCAAAATGGATTCAGGGAAGGTCAAAATGGAAATTTCCGTTGAAATCTGAATACTGAAATTTTTCGTGAAGACAATCCTTCATTTACTTCGTATAAGGAAGTAAAAATGAATCACCTAGCTAACTTCTGGAAGCAAATCTTTTAATCTTTTGTTAAAAAAAATTCAAATAAAATTTACACTGCAAAATAAAAATTTCTATTTTCTTTTTTACAGAAATATTTACAGGAAATGACGAAAACTAATTCTTAGCATTATAACGAAAATAGAAATATGAGTAAATTTTACAGATAAATCTACTTACATTATTTCTGTTTTATCGATATGATTTTATGTCGATGATTAAACTAATATAAATTAAATCAGAATTAAAAATTAAATAATTTATAAATAATTTTTTTTTTTTTTAACCTCTTTGACACCACCGTTAGGTATATCTTCAGAGGATGAAATGAATGATATGTAGCATATGTAAAAATGCCATGCCTGACCGGGATTGGAACCCGGGACCGTTGAATGTAAGGCCGAGACGCTACCACTCGCGCTACAGAGGCCGGCAAATTATTTTACTGAATCCTACTCGACTTGCTGCAAAAAACCTAATAATAATTTATCAATAATTTTTTTTATATTAAATATATCTAAAAAAAAAAAAAAATATATCTTTCTAATAACCAAATTCTTAAAGTATCTGAATACTTTTCTATTTACATTTATAAAATGCGATTAAAAATATTTACTAAGACCTTTTCAAAAAATAAAAATAACAAATGTAGAACAATAATTTATACGGAGTGAACGATTAACAAAGTGCAAAGAAAAATCTAAAGATATAACAGTTTACTTATATTTGCTCTCTTTATCTGTTTAGCCTCCGGAACTACCGTAAGGTATTACTTCAGAGGATGAATGAGGATGATGTGTATGA
>JAAAKQ030284183.1:0-10409 GCA_010016005.3 Zanna intricata | reverse complement strand
CCCTATCCAGTGCCAGTCGTTTCATTTCGTTATACCTTCTACATCCTACATCCCTAACAATTTGTTTTACATATTCCCTAACATTCCACGCTCCGACTCGTAGAATGCTGTTTTTTAATTTTCTGGTGACCCCTTCCTTAGTAGTCCCCACCCGGAGAGAAGTGAAGATTTTATGAGGTTTATATCAAACACTCTCTTTTCTGTTTTAGCCTCCGGAACTACCAAAGGTATTACTTCAGAGGATGAATGAGGAAGATATGTATGAATGAGAATTTAGTGTAGTCTTGTACAATCTCAGATAGACCACTCCTATGTCAAACACTGGTCTTCTCAAAGTTACGCTCATTTACTGAATCAGGTAACTGATTATCAATCACTACTCAAACTCGTCCGAACTGATCAGTTCAAATATCTACTGCCGTGGACCCATGTAAATATAGTCATCAAACGTATTGTCGGTTATACCATCCAGGTGTTTGAGTGTATTTAATTGTGATCATCGCGTACATTCTTTTGAGACAAAGTTAACGGGATATTTAAAAACTGATATGATGTTGTTTGAGAATTTAAGCAAATGATGCTCCAGGGCGCAGTTTCATAAATTATTTATATTTTTTAAACTTCGCCAGTAGCATTGCTTAATATTCTTCATTGTAAGCGTTGATTGTAAAGGTACTTTGCAAAAGAATGTCTGTTCTTGTTCAGGATGCACCTTCTATATGGAATTGCTTGAGAGGACTACTATGTATTTACAAACCGGCTGGAATAAGTTGCTTTAGTATCAGAAAAACATTAACAGGAAATATCACATCAGGTATTGTCATATGACAGTATTATTTATAGTTTAGGTACGCAATTTTTAATCATGTATTAAATTTCTGTAATTTATTTCTTAATATAATTACTGTTGAGAACTTGTGATTAAACTCAATTTACTATTTGCTAAAACATTGTAGGTTATGTTAGTTTTATATCCTTCATCTTGTCCCTTTAATACCTGTGAGGTATAGCAGTAAATATGTTGTCAGCTAACCTTTGAATAAGATATATGAACTTGATTTTTAAAAATCAGAGTAAGATGGATTAAATATTTTTACCTGAGGGCAGCGATTGGTTTAGTGATTAAGAGATATTATATTGAGAAACCTTTTAGTAAAAAAAAAAATTATAAACAACCCAATCTCTTTTACCAGTCATTCTTTGTTATGAAACAGGAAAATATTTTTCTCATCTCATGATGTAGATAACAAAACTTTACAAAAAATGATTCATTTGTCTAGGCTTTATAATGGAAAATGCAACATAGAATGAAGTTATCACCCAAAAAGAATTATCTCTAAATCTAGGAGATATAATTTTGTATGTGTTTTATTTAAATATTTATTGTTATCCCAAAGAAATAATCTTATCAGCAATAGATAGTTTAAAATAGACAGTCACTCTTGCAGTTGTGTAGGAAGATTACATCATATAGTTAAGCCCTAGATTATTTTGTTTGAATATTTCTCATTGTTTATTTGGATTTTTCACCATACTATAAAAAGTATTTCACATGCTTGAGAATCTTTATGAATTTATCGACTTAGTATCTTTTGGTAAACTTACTGGTAACTTATTCGCTATTTATTCACTCACATTTGTTGGGGTAGACTGGGCTCCTTTTTGTTGGCAGAAGTTTATATTATAAAAGCATGCATACTCGGATCTTTGAACAGTAATGACATTTTGCTTTTAATTCTCAAATCTAATTCATAATATTTTGTTCTGATTCATCCTTGTGCTTCAGAAAATATATCTGGACAAAATGTAAGTAATCATTAATGATTATCTGATAAAACATTAGCAGCTTGTCTTTCATGATATAATCTTTGAGTGGTCCTGCAAGATCACTGTGGAGAAGGTTTCTATTCTTTTTGATTCAGCAACGCTACATCCTTCAACAGTTTACGCTTGGCTTTTCCTTGATTACATGAACTAAAAACTCCAAGATCATGTGAAAATTCAAGTACTTTCATCCTCGTTTATTTAAATGGCCTAGTCTTTGATGCCATAGCACATTTTGATTCGTGCTGCATTTAAAAATTATAATTTGTTGTTCTGACAACCCTCCTTTATTAAATATCATGAAATTGCTGAGACAATAATGCTCAGAATGTATTTCATAACATCAACATTGCTCATAAATTTTTTCAAATTTTTTGACAAGTGGTTTGAGGTGCCGTTATTCCCAGATAAAATTTATGTAATTATTAACTACCAAGGAAGGTAATAGATTGGTATTTTTTTTTTTTTTTTTTTTAAATATATATATATATATCACTGCCTGCAACAATTGAATAATCATCTTGTTTATCCTCACATTTCAACTTTTTCATGCATAATTACTCATACTATAGCCACTAGAGCTGCCTCACACACAATATCCACGACGAGTACCTGTTGATTCACGTTGACTGTTCAGTGGGTAGCCTCTTTTATAATGTTCTTTCCTTCAATGATCAATTATCTGTGGCCTTTAATTATAGATTCAGCAGCCTTGATTTTATTTAACTATATGTGTACAAAATGTTATCTTTGTTCTTGTTGTTTCAATAGACATAATGCTATTAACAAAATGCTCAGGCCTTTTCAGAAGAAAGTAACATGTTTAGTCATTATTGTCTATTGTAGAGCTTCCCAAAATCTCCAACTCTTTGATGAGTTTTTCAAAATGATTGTGTAATTTGCTTTCATCAAATTTTATTTCAACCAACTTTTTCATCACATATATTTCGACAAAGCACTTGTACATTGAAAGATATTGCTTAATTTTTGTATCATTTCTCTTGAACTTTTACCTTCTCATACCTATTCAGTGTATTCATCCAACTGTAATGTGATTACGCACTAAACTTATGCATCTTTTTCTAGAGATGCTTCCTGTTTTTCATAAAAGTTACACATTCATGCAACTTTAAAATAGAATGGTGCTATAGGCCCATAACCTGACAAGTAATTAAGCTGTATGAGATTATAAAGGCGTATAGATTTGTATCGTGGGAATAGTATCAAGCATATTAAATTGTGTAAAGGGAAGTGAAATAAAAGAATAAGTATAATAATAGATAGACGCATGCGTAGTGATCGTCATTTAAATTGTATAAATGTGCAGTGTTCTGGCAAATGTATCATACATATTTTATATCTTTGAAAGTATTAATAATAATTTGTTAATATATGATACACATTTTCTTTTGAAAAGAAATTGATGTTGCCTGGTTAAAATTTTATCAATTATTTGAAATCTGTTATCTAAATAAAATATATAAAATAATATGATACAGTAATTGATTTCATGTATTTTTGATTGGAGCTTTTTTCTGAAGTCTGTTTTTGTTACATTGATAAACTACTTTATGTGTTTTCTATTACTTTGGTTTATTTATTTCAGAGTTATGTGAAATGAACTGTAGGCCTCCTGAAAAGCGTGTTTTTATTGAAGGTGATGATACAACAAAAAAATTAACAGTTAGAATAGACACAAATTATGCAGATCATCCATTAGTAGTTGGCCCTAGGTATCAACCTAGAGATTTTAAATGTGTTTGGGTTAACTATCTTGGAAAAAATACATCTGGTGTTCAGTGTAAGTAAATACAAATTTATATTTGATATAAAGTTAAAACACCAGAGGAAAATTAAATTAGTTTTATTAAACTAAGGTTCAAGTAATACAATTAGCAATAAAAAGGTAATTCTGAGCAACACCTTCAATTTTGTTCATACTGAATAAACCCTGCTAGACTGCTTAGGATCAGGAAAACATAACATTTCAATGTCAGAAAGTAGGTGACCTGTGGGAGGTCAAATTTTGCGCCGCATTATCAGCAATTTAGTTGATTACAAATTAGTTTTGTAAGTTATGGTACTCTGTTTCAAATGCATTCTGTGGAAAGAGATTAGGTTTAAGGTTAAAGTTAAAATTAGATAGATTAGAATTAAAGTTAGAATTTTGTGAAGAGAGGAATAAACCATAAACTAACTCTAGTTGTAAGAGTCAGCCGTTAAAGATTACTGACGGCACTGTTTGTAAGGTATTAAATGGTATTAAATATTGCCATACCTTGGTAATTTATCCATAACCTCTCCACAAAAGTCTAACCTTAATTCAACTCTAACCCTAACCTTTCTCCACAGAACAGATTAGTATTTGAATATGTCTCACTGACTCACAAAACTGATAGCTAATCGATGAGTACGGCTAATCTGAACATTGACCTTCCCTCTTCAACCTGCTTTGCAGCATTTAAATATTATGCTTTCCTGATCGTAAGCATATTTACTGTGATATATTAAAGTATGAACAAAATTGAAGTTGATCAATATGTTATAATATTGGTCAGAATTGTTAAAAAAAAAACTAAATAAATAAACTTTTTGTTTTATTTTATGAAAATAGAGTTCATAAAAATATGTAATGAAATTATGAATTAGATGTAATAGTTTGATAAAGAATCATTATTTAAAATTTAAATTGTTTTTATAGCTATTCTAACTATTTCTATTTTGACTGTTTTTATTTTCGGCAATTTTATAACAAGATTTTTTTTTAAATTTTACATTGTTAATTTTGTAATCTTGATTGTCTGATGTAATATGTTGAAAAACATTTACAAAAATATTTAGTAAGTAAATTCCCATACAAAATTCAGTACAAAGGAAAAGAAACCTGAGTTAACAAAATTCAGAACCAAATTTTCTTACTAAAGTGAAATTATTGGGTCTAGGATTCAGTTGTAGTCAGAATTTAGATTTTGTTGTAAACCAGTTTTACTGTAATTGGACTTATTTCAAAGTGCCTTTGAAATATTACTTTACTATCAACAAATTATTTTAAAAATATATCATAAGAAAAAAAAATTATTTCAAATTATTCTAAATTTATCATAGGAGTCGTTTAAAATTCAAATGAGTTGTGCTAAATATTAATTACATAATATTTTTAAATCTCTGTTATCTGTTACATAAAGGACCTACAAATTAATAGTAATGTTATTTGTTCTTTACAAAAATTGGAAACCTCACCCTATGTCAATGCGAACAAATTTTTCTGTAATTTGATTATGTTTATTTACTGCTTTTTGGTTGTAACTTGTATGTAACTTCTTTTAACTACTTAAATGTAAATGGATTAATTACAAGTAGTTGAATTAATAATAAACTGATTAAAATGTAAGATATTAATGTAACAGGAGTTCTATAGTTTTCAGTAAATTTAAAAAAAAATAGAGTATGATGTAATGCTAATAGTTTATACATATCAATATTTTTTATTTTTAGTTAATTGTAATATTTGTTATGGTTTGATAATGATATAGGCATAACAAAAATTGGAGTGATTATTTGAATTTTTTTACCAAAAAAAAAATTGATTATCTAAAATTGTATTCTTCTGTTTAGAAAATTAATTTTTTACTGAAGTAAAATTAATGTAAAAATTTGCATTCTGTTATATAAGGTATATTCAGAAAATAACTGAACATTTTTAATTACGCACCAACAGAGATATTTTGTGACGTGCAGTTGGCAGCATTATGTTCCGCATAATGGTGTATATATCAACAAAAATGAGATATCAACATGTGGTTACCTTCTCTGTAACCACATGTTGATATCTCATTTATTTTTCATATTATTGCTATTTGAGTATAATGTATTTAAATGTTAATAGCAATTTTTGTAATATGAAATTTTTGGGAGCAACAGTAAAACATAAAATTTTGCATGAAACTGGGGAAACCTTCACAGAAACATGTCAACCTTTGCAACAAACTTATGGAGATGATTCTCAGGGTCGTATGCAATATTATGAATAGTTTTCATGTTTTAAAAGTGGTCTCGAGTCAATTGAAGATGATCCTTGACCAGGAAGGCATCAACTTCAACTGATAATATCCAAAGAATCAACAATCTGGTGTGTGAAAATCACCGACTGACTGTCAGAGAACTTTCAGAAGAGGTTAGCATCTGAATTGGATCATATGACATTTTGACTAAAAAATTAAACATGCATCAAGTTGCAGCAAAGTTTGTTCTTCATTTGATGTCCAAACAGCAGAAAGAACATTGAGTAGAGATTTGTTGGTAACTTCTTGCACCAGCCAATAATGACAAAACATTCACACAAATGATCATAATGGGAGACAAAAGATTGGTTTATGGCTTCGATATTGAGACAAAAGTTCAATCATCACTACGGATTGGCAAAGGATCTCTGTACCCCAAGAAAGCATATCAGTCTTGATCTCATGTCAAAGTGATGCTGTCTATATTTTTTTAATTTTAATGGTATTGTGCATTTTGATTTCTTGCCTCAAGGTGAACAGTGAACCGTGTGTACTATCAAGGCATTTTACAATGGTTACATAAAAAAAACCAAAAGAGACCAGAGTTGTGGTGAGACAACTCACAGTTCCTTCTTCACAATAATGTGCACACTCAGCTTTGTCAATTCATCATTTTTGCCAAAAATCAATGGCTGTCCTTACTCAGCCTCCCTACTTACCAGAGACCTGGCTACTTGCAATTTTTTCATCATTCCCAAATTAAAATCGATGATGAAAGGATGCTGTTTTGAGACTATTGTAAAAGAATTGCTGTTTTTAGACTATTGATGCCATTAAGACAATTCCTGTCAGACCTTAAAAGCCATTTAAAATGAAGCTATTGAGGATTGTTTCGTGAAATGGAAACACTGCTGGGAAAAGTGTGTGAATAGGGAAGGGGAATAGTTTGAAGGAGACAAGGATCAATAATCTGTAAAATTAATAATAAAATGTACAAAAATTAAGTTTTGTGTTATTTTCTGAACAGACCTTGTAATGTTATAGTTCTAAAACATCTTGGGACATTTCAGGAAGTAATATTCTGGGAATTAAAAGAAATCTATTAAGGATATGGTGCTATTCTAACTACACTGTCATTCTATTGACATTACTTTCTTAATGACTTCCATACCAGCTGTTGTCATTTAAAAAAAAAAAAAAGATTAATATTAATTAATAAGCTACAACATTTTAGAGCTATATTTCCGTATATTTTGTATTGAGTGGAATTTATTACAGTATACAACTGTTAAATTGCATTTTTAAAAGAGGGTTTACTCCAATCGTTACTTAATGCTTTTACTTTTGTTATTTATCATTTAATTGGATAATTTTCAGCTAAATATTTTAATGATATTTATTAAAAAAATAAAATTTAAAACAACTTCTTTTTTTTTAATTAGCGAGTTTTTTATTGATACATAAGAATTGATAATTTGAAGATTTAGCAAATAATTTATCTAATCGTAGATATAATGTTATTAATACCTGTATAAATTGCATTTTAGAAAACATCTATATTAATTTTTGTGAACTGTTTGTTGCAGTGTATGGTATAAAAGGTGGTACAAAAGTAGCACATGAACTTAATAAATTATATCCATTAAGAACTTACAGAATTAAAGGTCAGCTTGGGTTTAGTACAGATACTTTTTTTACTGACGGTAAAGTAGTTGAAAAAGCAAAATTCCATAGAATCAATAGACCTATGATCGACAGATGGTGTGCTGCTATGCAAGCTTCACATCAAACTAAGATGTTCGAGTGAGTAATAATCTAATATATTTCTTATTTTATATATGTAAGATTGATCTAATAAAGCAGAAATACTTAAGAACCATTTTTTTACGCTGTTGGTAGAAATCATTATGAAGACATTTATTTGTATGATTGCATAACATAAATTTTAGCCGAACTGTGTATCCCAAAAATTAGAAAATTATTCCAAAAGTACTTTTTGGTGTGCACGCAAGAGAAATAAATTAAATTCTTAATTAATTTTCCTTGTTAATAAGGAACTTTTAAGTACGGTTATTGAAAAAACTGTTAGTACTTCTGACTTTTAACTAAGGAAACTCCATTGTTCCTCATTAAAATAGTTCCAAAGAAGTCTGTGAAGGTTTTTCCCAATGAAATGTTTTCACCTTTACAGGGCAAGGCTCTCCATTTTTATACAGTTACATACTAATTGAGAACTCAGGAATTTAGTGATGGATCTATGTCTCATCACGTTTTACTATTTGATGAAAAAAATTATTACCCTGTCAAAATTGATTCAGGAGTCTTTGGTAAATTTCCTAATCGGCCTGTTTCTGTTTTCAATTATCCTTGAAGCTATTTCACACTGACTTCCTACAACCAACGTGCTTTCTAGTAATGGAATGGATACTTCCTTGACTGATAACCATTTCTGAAGCTGATTTCATTATATCCTACACCGCATCATATCCTTACATTGCGCACACAGTTTAATCAAAATTCAGAGGATTTGACACCCTCATTCAAGAGAAACTTCATGATAATAATGTTGTGCGAGTGACAGTAGAACCTCTTCCTCTGACGTGATGCTACTCACCAGAAAACTGCAAATGATAAATCAGCTGGAGCAACCATCTTATCCCCACTTCTCCATCCCAGTCTGCTTTTATTCATATGCAAGGCATGAAGACAAAGTTCAGTTTATATTTGATTGAGCCTCATAAAAAATGTTTCAGTAGGGAAGCCTGATTTTTTTTCCTTTAATTTGTCGATTAGCATGGTAAAATATGGTTTAAACATTTTTTTAAATCATTTAAAATATATTTCATTTTCTAAATGTATTAACATATTTTCCCAGCCTTTTTTTGAAACTGTAAAGAATATAATGTATTAACTGTATAATATTTATGACTTAATTGCTATTATTTGATTTATCATATTACTGAATATTTTGTTGTAGAATGTGTGGAGTTGATTTGCAGTCCCAGGCTGCATATGAATTAGCTGTAAAAGGACCTTTAAGACCATCTCAATCTGATATACCAGTCATTTATAGCATAAAATGTGTTGAATTTAAATCTCCAGAATTCACTATTGGTAAGTTGATGAATAAATAAATATTTCTTTTGTAAAAGAAAATAACAAACATCATTATTGTTATTGCGACCCTGCACCGATGATTTTATTTTTACTCAGCTAATCTGTCCTGCTTCTTGTGTAAGTCTTCTATCACCTATTTATTCGTCCTAATTTTTTACCTCCTAGTGTGCCTAATAAATTAATTCTTTTCCACTCTTTAATCGTAGCTTATTATCAGGTATTTTAACATTTTAAAACCACTTACATCAGAATCCCTTTTCTGTTCATTGTAAAATACATTCTATTTACTTTTATTGTACATCATACCTTAATTAAAAAAATAATTGTTAAAAAGAGATCAAGTGACCGGAAGTGAATGTTTATTAGATAAAAATATATTTAATTAGTGTTGTGTTCAATTATGTACTTAAAACTACAGTTACTGAAATATAAGGATGATGAATATTTACGAATAAATAACAAGAACTGTTTGTTTGTTTGTTTTGAAGTAATATATATTTTTTTTAAATAAGATAGAAATCACATAATAGCAAAAAAAACTTTAGTTTTATTTCTTACGTTTTTAGTGTAATGTAAAACAGTTTTACATTTTTATGGTTGCATTAGCTGCTTTGGTCATTAGTCACTAAAAATGTCAACCGTGTCCAGCACTACTAACTTTGGTATTCTTCAGGTACTGGTTCATTGAATCTGATTTAGACTATTGCCATTTTATCTTACTTCACACTGAATGCTTGATTTCCCTGCTGATATCTTGTTTTCTAGATTGCTACTCCCTGAAATTACATGTAGGTGTTGCTATGTAATTGTCAAGTTGAAAAACATGTAGTGTATATAGCCTTACTAAAAGTCCATTACATCTGTTATCAGATAAAATAGCTGATTTGGATTAGCAGTTAGGTTAGAATTATTAATTATAATTTGTGTATCGTTTCATTCATTTCAATGTTGTCACTTCTCCCTATATTTTCTATATTTATTAAATCATAGCTGATCCTAATCATACTTGATCCTTAATAAATTTTGATACTTTCTGATTAAACAGAGGCCAACTGGTAAATAAATGGCCATATTTATAGCATAAGTGATGCCATAAATTTAATGAAAGATTTTTATTACAGAACAACTTTTGATATTATTTTATTGAACGCCAAGATTTGTGTGTGTGTTTTATTGCATTCCATGGTGAAACAATTTTATCAAGTATTTTAAGTATTTATACATTACAACTTAATTATTTTTATAATAAGTATTTCTGTAATATTTCAGTTTACTTTGGTTCAATAAAACATTTTGAATTTACAATAAATAAAAATCAGGCTTATAAACATTTTTGAAATTTTTTTTACATTTGCAAAGTGTTAACACATTGTGTTAAGTTTGGTTGAGTGATTTATTATTTTTATTCTTCATTATTATTACTTGGGTCGCTTAAACCTTTATGTTTTATTATTTTTAGTTTTACCT
>JAAAKQ030284182.1:0-12834 GCA_010016005.3 Zanna intricata | reverse complement strand
GACAATTCTATATTGTAAAATAATACAATATAATTGAAATAAAACTTAATAGCCTATATATATATATATATATATATGCGCGCGCGTGTGTGTGTGTGTGTGTGTGAATTTGCGTACATTTAAACAACTTAGAATCATAGTTTTGTGTGGTTGTGTTACGAAAAATTTTTCTTTTAAATAAAAAAACCGTTCTCTAAAATTATGTAATAATTTATTTGTTAAAAATTGTTCTAATTTATCAACTCTGACAAACATTTCATTATACAAATTATAAATTTACATGTATCTAAATAACTCGAACAACAAGACTCAAAAACGCAAGTGTACCGGTTGCAATAGGAAACAGTAAATTTTCACAATAATTTATCGAGTTGGTTGAAAATGTTCAACTTGTAGAGTTTACAGAATCCTTCTGTTAATATTGAAACCGTCGTTACGTTCTTGTCGATAAACAAACGCTCATTTGATGAAGTTAAAATATTTAATTCAATGACTACACACATTTAACGAGAGTAAATTCAATTTTTTTTTCGGGTTGTTCGGTTTCTGTACTCTAAGGAGCTCCAGCATGATCAAAATAATATTCAAGTTCGAAATTACCAGATGTTACCAGTTATAATCGCCCAGAACATTAATGCGGCGTCGATTTCCATAAATGGCTACAAGCAAGTTATTGTGTAAGTGAACGATGGTTTATGTTAGGTACGAGTAAATTTACTGGAAAACACAGAAAATCGATAACGTGAAAATCTTTGTTAATAAATTATCGATGATATCGGTTCTCTTTGAGAGTGACTGTTTTAATGAGAGAAACGCATTATTTTCACATTAAACAGCTTTGTAGAAAATGTATATAAAAAATAATCTCAGTTATAGATATGATACATCCTACTGTATTATTTCTTATACCGTGGAAGAATAGATTCCTCATATTTAAAAACGCCTAAGTGTGTAAGTGAACATATTTACTCCGTTACGTAACAGAAAAACCTTTTACGTAATACACGAAAATTTTACTTCTCACTTTGAATCAGTATTTCTTAAATAAAAAAATCATTTTAATCTTACAAATTATCACTGTAAAGTTACAACAACATTGACCGGGAACAAAACATTACTTCATGTTAACTACATTTCGCGTTATCAGTTTTCTTGTTTTAACATTTTTCATTACACTTACCCACTTAAAAAATATAAAATTGTTTTAATGCTAAATTCAAAATGTTCATCTAGTCCGTTTCAAGGTTAACAGGTACACTAAAATGCCATTTAAAAAATTCAACCATTAAAAAAATAAAAATAGACGGTGAACCGATCGATTCAAATAATGCTAAATTTCCAATTTCTTAGAGAGAAAGAAAGCAAAAATTCATGAATTTTGATTATTTTAATTAATTAGTTCATTCAAATAGTTGTTGACGATTAAGCACAAAGGGGTTAAAGGTGTGCACTTACTTAAAAAAAGATAAAATCAAATTTCTAACATTTTAAGTACCCGAGTCATAAAATTGAAGATAGTGAAATATTTTAGTGCTATCAGAGATTTATTTTTATTAAGCTAGAAGTTTTGGCATCGATTCTAACTATAATTAAAATGGGTTTAATCCCAGATATACATGTGTGCATCCAATTTATTTTTCAGAAACAAAATGAACAATGAGCTAAGATGATTCTTTAAATTTTAAGAAAGGTAGCACATTTAAAATAATAATAGTAATACTTTCTGTGAAAATAAATGGTATTTTTGCTTATAAAACATACTTATCTACTCCAACTCGACTGCATGTGAAGTACGCGAACAGGTCGGGTACCTCAGAAACAACAGTAGAGTTAATGATAATTATTTTTTTACAGAAGAGAAAAATTATATATCTACTGCATGTTATTGCTAAAGTGCAACAACACTCGTTAAAACAACTCTGAACTCTGAGCACTCGAGGCCATTCAGAAGAGCAACAGCAGCAGTCATATGAAATAGCGGAATGATGCTCTTGTCTGCGTCTTGTAGAAAAATACTATCTCTTTTGAAACAATTATAATCGAAGTATCCACTCTTCTTTAAAAATTTATTTATTTTTTATTCAATTATTGGGTCTCTAACCCAACATTTATGTGAAGCAAAGTTAAATTGCATAAAATTTAGGATGACAAAAATTAATGTTCTTTTCAGGTATTAGTTTTGTTTTTAGTTTGAAAGATTAGTTTATTTGGTACTAAAACTGAATACCTTGTAACCTACTAGTAGAGATAAATTATTTTTATAAGAAATCTAAAATTTGAATCGAATCTGCCGAGTAATCGCAAATAATTGTACACAAATACACCCACACGCACATTCATCCACGTAATATTGTGCCTAAAAAATACACGGAAAATTGTGATAGATATATATTTTTTGGACTTAAGAAACCTTGTGAATACAAAATACCGAGTAAAAAAATGTTGACGATTACAATACTTCCTCTCACAGTCTATTAAAAGCTTGCAAAGTAAAAATAAGATTTTATTTCCAACAGGATAAATCGCATTAAAATTTATTTGGTTGCGATTGACTAAATATTACAATTTTTATCTAATCCGTTTTAGAATATAAAATTTGTTCATTATCAATTAAATGTCACCAGATATCTGTAATGAGGTCATAGTAATTAAGGTTACACTTATTCTTGTTAGCGATAAGAATAAATCTATTTACATCTCTTTATAATCTAAGAAAAATTATATTATAGTAACTATATTCTTAAAAAACACCCAATGAAGTGGAGATAATATCAATGTAATTATTGGCTATCTGGGGTTTGGACTCGTGAAGTTTTGACTTAAAGCCTCAATCGCATCAGTAGCAGATATCAAGACTGGTAGTATGTAAATGGTGATAATCCGTCACAAGAAAATAAGAGGCCAGCATTTGGTCACAAGACCTAAGCACCGCCCCTACACCACCCCGGACAATCTAAGCTCCGCCTCCTTCCACCTTTATGACCTCAATAAGGTAATACTGACCTCATTTGTTTAACATCACCTAATTTGGAAAAAAGAAGATAAATCTTGAGAGACAATCATGAAAATCATTAATTGAAAAAAATTGAAAATGAAAAATATATAATTAAATATTTTGACTTCAGAAAATCATTATCAGCCGACAAAAAAGCAGATTAAGAATTTATTTAACGAATAAAAACGAATTGCGAAAATGACGGTGGCACTCTAACGAAAGTTGAAGGAAACAAAAATAATATTTTAACAAATTTCATTATTTTTTAAAAAAGTATTCGTTTGCCAGTTAATCAAATCTTCAGAAAATTTAATCAGTTATGACAATAATTTTCAAAATCACTCTTGCCCTCCTTTTCAGTTCATATAGATGTATCACCCTTTGTAAAAATATTCATTTTTTATAGTTTATGTATTTATACTCAAAGAATTTATTTGATAGAATATGACATTTGTTTATTAAAATATTTTTATAATTTGAAATAAAATAAAATATGCTACTTCTTAAAAGCACTTCAAAAGATAACTTTATTCATGTATTTGTGAAATGAAAAAAAATTAGCCGGCTTAGGGTTAAACTTTAATCATAATTTGTTTTCTTTTCAATTTGTAAGCCAACAGCTAAGTTATATTTTTTCATTAATGAAAATGGTTCAACAGCATTTCTGGTATTTTCTGATCTTGAATTGCCTCTTTATTTGTTTATTGATATCAAAATATTTATTTGTTGTTTCTGGATGCCAAAAATTCTTTTCTCTTTATTTACTCATGAAGAATCTTGTATTTAATTCGCTTCATAATAGAATTATTAAGTATAGTTATTGACGCGTCTCTTTGTATATCTTTATCATAGTTGCCATGATTCTAACGTATTAAGTGCTGGTTTTTCGATTAAATTATTAATTATTAAAAAATTATTAATTTTCTGGTTGTCTTCATTCATTTTGTTATAAATAAGAGACTGAAGTGTTAATTTGCTTTATAAAGTAGGCATAATTCCATCCAAAGTATACATCCATAAGAATTCTTATGAAAACTATGCTTTGGATTAAACATGTTTATTTGATGAATGATTTAGTTTGTTCCGTTGTTAGAGTTTTGATCGTTCCACCGCGGAACGATTAAATAATTGAGAGAACTGAATATTAGAGTAGACCAGCGAAAATATTTTTGAAGACACCTACAAAAAGAGCGTTGAATCGAGATAAAAAATCCATTATGAAACAAGTAATAGATATCTTTTCTTGTTATGAATTGAATAAGGCAGTTGTAAAGAAAAACTAAGTAGGAAAAATGTGTTATATTAGTGCAAACTGCGAAGATAAACAGGATGAGTGTTAATTTAAAATTAAAGTTTATAATTATTCTTCTAATAGATGCTAAGTTAGTCATTATTGACTGGAATATTTTTTCACATGACTTATTTTCCATAAAATAAAAACTATGTATTATAATCATACATTATAACACATATAATGTATGATTATAACTTAATGTATGAAATTATTAATTATTAAAAAATTATTAATTTTCTGGTTGTCTTCATTCATTTTGTTATAAATAAGAGACTGAAGTGTTAATTTGCTTTATTTGCATATTTGCATATATCATAATGTATGATTATAACTTACATTATATCTTCGTATAAATTTTTATTCTTTAAAAATTTGTAATTTTTTTTAACCTCCGGAACCACAGTTAAGTATATCTTCAGAGGATGAGATGAATGAATTGTAGCATGTGTGAAAAATGATATGCCTGACCGGGATTCAAACCCGGGACCTCCGGATGAGAGGCCGAAACGCTACCACTCCGCCAAGGAGACCGGAAAACAAATTAGTAATGTTAGACCCAAAATGATTACTAAAAAAATAAAAATATTTAATCCGTGTTATGGTGGTATAAATTATTCTTTTTTATAAAGAAAAAATCTTTTATTACAGAAGATTTACAATAAATATCGTAATGTAATTTGTTTTCTCGATGAAAAATATATAGATGCAAACGTAAATATTTCAATGGAGTTTAAAAAAAGAGAAAAAGTGAGAGAAGATTGTATGGAAATTGTATGGATTGTATGGAAAATATCACGCATACGTCATCATGTATTCTTTATTTCTTCATCATCACTTGAATGTTCGTGCGCATATAAGATAATAAATGGTAAATTAGTATTCAGTATATAAAACGTTTTTACGAATGCATCATAAATTATCATCATCTTATAATTGGATAATATACATGTTATATTGAATTTGCTGCGAAATTACCAAAGTAACATCATCTAAAACATCTTGGGCGCGATTTATAATTGTTTTTTTTGGCACGAACAGAACGCATCAATATCTCGTATATGCGCCGAAAATATCAGTAAATCTAAAAACCGATTGTGTAACTACTGTCATGCTTTGCGAGTGCAAGGGGTATAATTAGCATCATGTGGTTCGTAACAATTATACATATGTTGATCAATCATACAATGGATGAAAAAAGCAACAGAATCCGGTGGGATTCTGTTGCTTTTTCATCCATTGTGGCACCCATTGGATTGTGGCTAACAATCCTAATGTCGATTTTTATTTCGTTGAATCTTTGATAATGGCTACCTTATGTAATATAATGCAATACCTTATGTACAGAAAGTCAATTTACTAAAGGTGTGTAGTCTCATGTATTATAACAATAACATGGATAATGGGCACGATTACATATACAGAATAGCAAACTTCAAGGTATTACTGACTATTAAACTTAGAACGTGGACGTAACATAAAAGGGAGGGGATAATTATTTGATTTCTTTTATACGTTACATTTAGATTATGACAAATACAGATTTAAATTTAACTAGTTAGAGACATGGACAAACAAATTCGAGGACTATTACTGTTTTTCTATAAACTATATACGGATTACGATAACGATGGTAGTGACTCATGATAATTACACCGATAAATATGATGTTTCTATACACCTACCATTATGACGACCTCGAACTAAATTTCGTAAAGTATCACATATTTAAATATGGACTGTATCTGTATATGATAATATATTATTTTGTACGTAATGTAAGTTTTTTGATTGAATATAAAGGTATAAATGAAAAACGAAATAATTATTTTGTAATATTCTTTATATAAATGATTTTTATTATTTTGCAACATAATTTTTATGTAAATTAATTGTAAATATATAATAATTTGTAATAGTTTTTTTTTACTTTGTAATCTATTTTTGTTTTTATGTAAATAAACGACGTGGAAGAAGGTGAATTTCTCTCCCTTCCTTTTCTAACGTATGTGGATTTTATTATAACAAAACATTACGTGTAAGAATCTAATGTAATTTTTTTATATTTTATTATTGATAGAAATATTTTTTATCCATTTTAGATTTATGCGTATTATAAGTTTAATCGGCATCCGTTACGAACAAATTAGAGATGCGTATTTTTACTGTATTTCTGGAGAGTTTAAGTTAATTATTGACACGAGTACTGATTTATTTAATGTCGCAAAATTATGTAGTGATAGTGGACGTCCGTTTAGAGATTGGATACAAACTAACGCATCTAAAAAAAAATGATAAAATATCTTAAATATAAATTCAATGGCTCAGATCCGAACAACAAAGTCGATTGTACAAAGGTGTATGATGTTTATGTTTTAGAGAATTGTGCTAGATATAGTCTCTTGGTTTTCCAATGTTACAGAAACTAGTGAATTAATAAACGTTTACATATTTTTTTATTCCGTGCGTTTTTTTGGATCTTTTGGCTTAATTGGAAGCCATCTTCAGAAGTTAAAATATATTATATTGAAATCAAAATTCATAAACAGTAAAATTTGAGTAAATTGTTAGGACTGAATAGTCATGACTGGTTTTACATTTTAACTTATATTTTTATGATTTTTTATTTCAATATAAAGTTTTTTAACTCCTGATGATGACTTTCAATTAAGCGGAAAGATCTTGGGTTTATTTCAATTTACTGGTAGAATTTTAATCGTTAATATTATTTGATTAATAAACATATATGCGGTACTATGTTAGATAAATTAAAATATATTTTTTAGGTAGTAAAGATTCTAGCGTACCTATTGGTATCGCAAACCAGTAGTTTTCGAAGTCGAGATTTCTAAGGTTCAAATCCTAGTGAAGGTAGTTACTAGTATTTGGATTTGAATATTAGATTGTGGGTACCAATGTTTTGATGGTTGGATTTTAATTAACCCAACCACCAAAGAACATTGGGAACATTGGAATTTGGATCTCAGGAATGATCGACCTGAGACTGTACAAGACTACACTTCATTTTCATTCATACGTGTCATCCTCATTCATCCTCGAAACGGTTTCAAGGCCAGTGATATAATGTGACATTGGATTCGTCATTGTTAAATTATGTTACAAATGATAAGAAAAGTATTTAATACGTAAAAATGTTTTTCTTAAGGTATTAAACTTGTTTTCATCTCGCATACAAAAAAGATCATCTAAATATCGTGGATTTTTAATTTTTTAAATGTGAAAGAAAACGTTTAAAAAATAATGTAATAATCAGAGAAACACAGCTCTCTGTTGGATCCGAGAAAGGATAATTTTTTTCATTTTTTACTAGGTAGAAATGCGATTTTTTTTATAAATCCAGTTTATTTTTAATACATTAGAATTTCTATAATTCATGTTCTGATGTTTAAATTATAAATAAGGGAAGAGATAACTAATTTCAGAATGAAAATGATGAAAGTTAATGAATATGATAAAAAAGTGGGTTTGGATAATATTATTATTTCAATATGTTTACCTTATTATAAATATGTTTTAATACGAAATATAAAAGATAAAATTTTTACACAAATTATTAGAACTTGGCGGAAGAATTACATATTCACTTCCTTAATCGACTGTCGTCCTATGTGCCAAACAGTTAGAAAGCATCGTAAAATATCACTACGTAATAAATAGTTCACTGTACATAGTATATTACTTTTTAATTTATATATGATAATTATCTTCAGAAAATCTGACAATCTAGTGGCTTTTTATAACTCCAGTGTCTCTTCCGAAGTTTTCAAAATTATACGAGTATCATTATGTTTAATATAAATGAAGATGGTCATTTAAAAAAAGGAATAGAGCAAATACTTCTTTATACAATAATAATAATAGTGACTACCTGGTAAAAAATGTCAAAATGATCTCTTCCCTGGACTTAAGAAAGAGACCTTCTGTCTTCCACGTCATTTTTTACTGGGTGCGGGTGAGATATACACCGGTACACAATCAACATAGCCCTTAGATAAAAACACACACTCAATCACCATGATTCTCAAAATAGATAACGTTACCTGAATATGCCAAACAGTATTGCTAAGAATAAATACCACAGATAAAGAAATATCAACGTTCGAACTTGCAGCACCATAACGAACTATGCTTCTAACTTGCCCCGCCCAAATTTTCTTCGACCTTAAATAGAGCGTATCTCAAGAACAACTCAATCAATCTTCATCAAATTTTCACTTCCACTGCTACAACATATCTAAATTTCAACGAAATTAATCTAGTAGTTCTGGAGATTTTCGAACCACAAATTTTATACAATAGGCCTAAAAATAAATATATAAGGAAAATACAATTTAAGTCTATGGTACTTTCGTACTCCTCGTACTTCAAAACGTAAAGAAAATTCTTTTTCACCCCCCCCCCTCCCACTCACACTATGCAACCGTAAGTAATATTGCACTTTTCTTCGAAAAATCATTTCAAAAGCAATAGTCTACTCTAATAATTAATTCCTTAATAATACCAACACGCAAGATTTAATTAATGCAATTGGGTTGCTTGACTCTTATATTACTCTGTATTTGAAAGTATAGATTAAATTCTATAATCTAATAAAAGTAGATTGTATTTCCTTCTTATTCTGGGAGTTATGGTCAAATCAGTTTCCATTAACCTTATTTTTTACTGTATTCAGTAAATTTTTTATTAAATCAAAAAAAAATATTCAAGTTAAGCACAGATTTAAAATTTTTAAAATCTCATGGTAAAGTTTTCTTACCCAAATTCTAATTATAAACTATTTTTTCTGATGAAGATTATTTCAATAAAGTTTTAATAGTTCATATTAATGTTAAAGTGAGGTTAGCTCACTTCATTGGTCTGCTAAAAACCGTCGTCTCTCTTTTTCTATTTAGCCTCTGGAACCACCGTAAGGTATTACTTCAGAGGGATGATATGTATGAATGTAAATGAAGTTTAGTCTTGTACAGTCTCAAGTCGATCATTCCTGAGATGTGTAGTTAATTGAAACCTAACCACCAAAGAACACTGGTATCCACGATCTAGTATTCAAATCCGTATAAAATTAACTGCTCTTACTAGGATCTGAACCTTAAAACTTTTTACTTCGAAATCGGCTGATTTGCGATGACGAGTTAACCGCTAGACCTGCCCGGTAGGCTTGTAACCGTCATTGCAAATCACTTGTTTAACGACCGATTTTTGAAGCCGAATGTTGTGAGGTTCAAATCGTAGTAAAAGTTAGTTACTTTTGTGCTGATATGAATACTAGACAGTTGATACCTGTGTACTTTGGTGGTTCAGATTTCAATTAACCAAACATCTCAGAATGTTGACCTGAGTCTATATAAGACTGCACCTCGATTCACATTATAAATATCATCCTTATCTCATTGGGCCGTAGGGGATTTGCTTTTCGTTCACTAGTTGAACAGATTGCAACATACACATTAGGAATTTTTTTAAACTTGTAGTCTTTAAATCGATTTATAGATTATTTGTGGTCATCTATCACTAAATACGTAATAAGAATAATTATAATTCTTTTAATCGTTGGTATTTTGAATACCACTTACTAACGAATAAAGAAAACAGAACATTTGAAATTAAATTTTTATAACGAAACATAGATATCACTTATGATATTAATTTGAAATTTGAACTTTTTACAAAAGTTTAAATTTCAAATTAATAATTAAGACAACACGAATTTAAGGAAATAATTTTGAAAGAGCCTATTACTGTCATCAATACTTTTTTATCGATAAAAAATCTCAATTTATTTTATTCTTATTTATTTGTTAATATTATATTAATAAATATTAAAATATAATCAAAGCAATTATTAAAACGTAATAAATACTCCAACAAACACTTAAAAACACAGTCGAACAGTGCTACTAACAAAACAAACTATCGCCGAATGTTTTACTTGGCCGCACTATCTAATGATTAATGCCACATGAGAGTGAGTACAGTCTGGTATCTTATATTTGTGTAACTTAATATTATCAATAAAAAATCAATAAAAATATTATCAAAGGGATTTATTGTAATTTTATGACTCCGATAGTACCGATAAAATAATGAATTATTCTATTTTTTTAATATTTTTATTTAACGGTATCATAACCTACAGTAGATTTTACATTTTTCGTTTATTTTCATTTTGTCTCAATCGTTTTGTTGTATTATTTACTACAAAATTTTATCACCAACTTTGAAAAAAGAAGGTTATTAGAAAAAATAAATGGGAACAGTTTAGAATACTTCATGAAAAATTGTAAAACCCATTTTTAAAAACCCAAATTAAATACATAATTTTCAACTGGTTTTTAAATTTCGAATTTTTTTATGTCGGCGCCATAGTGTTAAGTTGTTTTTATTTGGTGCCGATTTATTATAATTTAATTGAAAGAGTATTTTTAAACCCTTTTAGTGGAGTTTTTTTTAATTAAATCAGTTTAAGTATTAGTAGTTCTTTGGTTTTATATAAATTTTTGATCACCGTGTTATTTAAAGATAAGTTAAGACTATCTAACTATACCATTTATTATGAATCTATTTCACTTAAATTCAAAATTAGAATATACTCAATAATGATGTTCTAAAGAGAGTAAAGAATTCTCTTCTCAGTTAAAGATACACAATTTAAAAGAAAAATACAATATTTAAGTATTGAAATTAGAGATGGCTTGAACCAGAACCTACAATTTCAATGAAGGTTGGAAGTTCAAATTATTTTATTATAGAATGTTTTTCGTACACAATTTCACCATCAACGACCCCAGTGCTGATAGATATTGCCTGTTGATATCGAATATACCCATTGTATTATTTGAAGAATTTTCCTTAATCTATTCAACATATTTCTTCTTACTCTGATATAGACAGTGGACAGAATAGAAATTGATTTATATCTATGGCTATATTGGGTATGATACAAATTATTGATGATTTAAACATTGACACTGCAACTGAGTGAGCAAGGAAACAACAAGAAATCTACACACCAAGAGAGCGTGGACTAATAATTGAAATAGCTCACAAAGTTTAGCATCTTTAAAATTCCAGCATTTCAAAGACTTCCATCTTCTTAGTAAACAAATGATGAGCAGTTCAAATCCGACACTAAATATTATTTAAAAATAATATTAAGAGAAGATTAAGTGCCTTCGTTTTGAAAACGAAAAGCCTTATAGTGTTAAGATCAAATACAATAATAGTTAATCTTCAATCAAAGTACAATAACAAAATCCCAATAGCAAATAACAAAAAAAAAAAAATCTACTTCTACTCTACCTCTTGGCAAATGGAGTCTTATCTAAGGCATAATCAAACTTCTACAAACATATTCCAAGAGAAAAAGATTTGATCGATGAAGTGCCTTATGATATAAGTGAAGACAAAGATGGATGAATAAATTATATAATCAACTTTTTATAATCTAATAAGTGAAAAAATTATTTTCTTCAGGAAAATAATTATTATTTTTGAAATATTAATTATTTATTAGTCATTTTAATGCTAGAAAGTTAAGAAGTTAATTTTATAAAAAACGTAAAATTTACTTTGAAAATTGTTATTTTACAGTTACAGCTGTGAACCTGCACAAAAATTGAATGACCAGCTAATAAAAACATGAATGTACAAATTAATTTGAAATTTAACCAATGATCCTGTTGTATTACTACAGCCAAATACAATAAGATATGAATTTTGAAAATCTTTTTCACAAGAAGATATTAGTGAATAAATTAATAAGTAAACAGTTTCAGCACTCAAAACCAGACAATTCTTTTGCAGATTCCCAAAAAACAAGTTTAGGGATGTAACATTTATTATTAGCCACCAGTATCTTTAATTAATTAGTGAATTAGACTTATCATTAAAATTAATATTGTACTTGATGATGAGCTCACAAGTTTTATTAATTAATTAATTTTGTTGAAAATACTGATACAATTGTTGGATTTTTGATCTCAAAGGTTAGGAGGAATGTTGCAACTAAAAACAAAGTGTAGAAAATGATTTTCATATTTGTGATGATTTTGATAATCACTGGTCGACAAAGTTTTTGTCACAAAGCAATTAAATTGACATTCTAAAATTACTTTTTTTGCTGATTTCAAAAATGTTTTCAGAATTTTTCTATCACCTTCCGTTTTGTTTTATGCCCTATTTATCGTTACATATTATGGTGTACATAATGTTGTTACATATTATTGTTGATGACTTTTAGTACAGCACAATTATTATTTATAATAGATATTTATAAAGATTAGTCATAACTGAGTACAGTAATTGTTGTTGTTTCAAAGCCTTCAGAGAGAGCATTCAAGGCCCCTGAAGTTGAGATGGCCTCTAAATCACAGAAGCCACAAAAAACCACGCAAGGGGGATCTGTCTCCCCCCTTCCCGGAGCGGTTGCTGGTGCGGCTCCTGCTATGGGAGTCTCCCAGTCTGCCGCCCCCTCATCGGCGCCCACACCGGGCGCTGATGCCTGTCCGTCGTCGTCCGCGGCTTCGAT
>JAAAKQ030284181.1:35318-49520 GCA_010016005.3 Zanna intricata | reverse complement strand
AATAGTATTTAAATAATTCAGTCTTTGTCTAGTGTAACCGAATTTCAAACTTGCTAGAAACTTATAGAGAGATTGTATTAGAAACAGTAAAGTTGTATTTTTGCTTGAAATATTATTTTTAGTGAAGAATGAATTTTTATTTGGCAATTGGCGTTGATAAAGTTTAGCTTTGTAATTAATGTAATTATTTATATTGTTTAGAATTAATTGTAATTATAAATAATGAAGATATTTGTAATTGAAGCAAATAGAATCTTCTAGTTTTTTCTAGATGTACGGCTAATGGTATATAAGCGGGTCGAGGGACTCGATTGGTTCACTGGTGTGAAGTAGTTCCAAGTGGTATCATTGCGCGAAAGTATAAATTGTTTCATGAAGATTTTGTTAAGCGTTGTAAATGTTTGTTTTTGTTTGTGTTAAATGAATTATTGTGAATGTGATGAATTATTGTGTGATTGATATCGTGTTCGTTATTTATACGATTCATGTTGGCGATCGAATTGGCGACTTTTATTGTTAAAAGTTGTGGGGAAGTCGATATTGTGTTATATACGAATCATTGGCCCACGTCACTGTAAATGGGTACGTTACTAGGTAATTATTAAGGCGAGGTAATTATCCATTATGGGTACACTAGTATCCATTACTAGAAGTAGCTGTATTCATGGGACTGAACCCTCTACTCACAATTGGACATTACTGGAGAAATTATAGACTGTTTTGTATACCACTTCCCCATATACTGACTCAAAATTGTTTCAAATTAATTATGAACCTGTTTCACTGTGCCAATAATCTATATGCACTTCCTGGTGATAGACTCCACAAAATTAAGTCTATAGTAACACAGTAATTTTTAATTTTAGAATGGTTTTAAACCCTAAGCAATGTATGTGCATTGATGAGAGTGTTATCTCTTTTTTGGGGTGCATTTATTTTAGACAATATTTAAAAATAAATGCCACAGATATAGCATTAAAGTATTTAAGCTCAATGCTAAAGTCTGCTTCCCTTCAGCATACAAAATATATTTCAGTAAAGAGAAGAAAAATAAAACCACTGATGGACTAGTTTCCAAGAAAATACTGTTAGAACCTGTTGGGCCTTACACTAACTGTGGGAAGACACTATACATGGATAGTTATTGATGTACAGTGATCTTTATATCAGTTGGTATAACAGTGTTCATTTAGCCAAAAGCCCACTAAATAGGGAAACACATTTGATTGGTTCAGTTAACCAAAAATAAATTTAAATCTACCTAATATTGTTAGCACCAAATTAAAATATGGGGAAGTGAATGCACATCAAAATAAAATCAGTGTTTTCTTAAAGTGAAAAGGTAAAAAATAAAATTTAGTGGTTTTAACAATAGTGTACTGCCCAAATGATGAGCCTTAAAAGTTAATATAATAAAGTTCTGAAGCCTCAAATTATCATAGATAATAATAGAAGTAAGTCATTCATTGATTTTACTGATCAGATTGGGATCTTACAGTATTCCATTAAGGAGAAGCCGTAAATAGCATAGGAACGTTTTATTTGATTTGCTAGTCACCATAGCTATCATTAATGCATTAAGCATTTATAGAATGGTAACTGGAAAGAAAATAATTATTACTGAGTTCAAGGAACAGCAAGTTGAAACAATATTTTATAAAAATAAGATTCAAATGCAAACTATTGTTCTCAAAGACCAGACAATAATTAAAACTTCAAAACCGGCTCAGTGCAAACTATGCTACAAAAAAATTAAAACTGCTCACAATAGAGCAATACCCACAAAGAAAAGCCAACCAAGACAAAACAAATTGCAGGGACAGTGAAGTCAACATGTATCTTGAGTACTTTTTGGAAAAAACATATTTCCAAACTAAAATAAAATAGGCAACAATATCTTTTACAATTTAAAGTTTTTGCAGTATTAGGGCTATTTTTATTTATTTATTTTATTTTTTTTTTTTTAGTGTAATAATTTGGGTTAAATATTGATTAAATAAATGACAATTAGTATAGTGAAGTAGTGTGAGGTAGTGGTTTTTTTTTTAACCTCCAGGACCACTGTTAGATATTGCTTCAGAGGATGAGATAAATGATTTGTAGTGTGTGAAAAATGCCATGCCTGACCGGGATTTGAACCCAGGACCTTCGGATGAAAGGCCGAGACGCTACCACTCATGTCACAGAGGCTGGTGAGGTAGTGAAGTTGCTAACAGTTAATTATTTACATAACAAGTATTCATCTCATCAGATTCCTGTTTACATAAAAAGTGCAATAAGTAATTTTAAGTATGGATACTTTCCTGTAATGTACTTTTTAACATTTTTTGTCATTGCTTTTGGTATACATTTTTCATAATGAAATGATCTGTTACATATACATGTCGCAACCTATGATGTATTCTCCATCGCTAAGAGAGATAAATTTATCTCTCACCTTTTTTCTTTTCTTTTAAAATTCATTTGTTAGATACAAATTTCATACTGTAGATTATATGTAACATAAAAACACATTAAATGGTGAATTTAAACAAAAAAATATATAGGTAGCAAAAATGATAGTCAGGCTAAAATTCATCTTAGCAGTTTAGGTTAGCATAGTGAGAGATAAACATATCTTTTATTGCAGCGACCTGTTAAAAATTACTTTTAAAATTGTAAAATCACAATAGACATCATTCTCCAGTACTTCTTTAAAAATAGCTACTTATTAATAACTGGTGGGAAAATTCATGGTCACTAATTTACATTTGAATTCTTCTTTGTACGTTTTAACTTTGTTTGTACGGTTGTAACATTCCATCAACCAGCAGATGGAATGAGATACATACAGTTAAAGAGATAATGACCACCACTTTGTGAAACACATCACTTTTGGCTACATTCTTCATATTTCATTACTATTTAACAAAAACGAAAAGTTTTAATTCAATCTATCATTGACTTACTCTTAAAAACTTGTGAAATTGGTATAAGACCAGTTATCAGATCCTATAATTCATTTTTTTGTCTCTTATTTTGGTTATTTTTTATTTATTTTGGTATGTTATTAACTTGATTTTGTAATTGTTTATTTTTTTGTTTTGTCTGTTTATTTATTTAATTTAAATAAACTGATTGGAAGATTTTGCTCAAGGATTGGTCAACTTATTAAAAATGACAATGAAGCATAATAATAGCCTTTCTCGTTAGCTGAAGTATTATAACATAGTTCCATACAAGAAAACATTCCATACAAAGTATTTGGCTAACCTCTTCTTTAACTCCTATGTCCAGATTTCTACTTGATAATAATTCTGTTCTCTTATTGAAGAGATTTATTTTACCATCAATATCCTTTCTTTTATTTCCATTGTGCTTTACCAATCCTCCATTACCAATAATACCCAAATATCTGTAATTGTTTACTTTTCCTATTCTTCCTTCACTTGTCTTTTCCCACTAAATCCTCTTTGTTATTTATTACCATTACTTCAACTTTTCCTACATTTATTTTTATTCCATATGCCTTCATTACTTTCTCCAGGGCTGTGGCTTCAGCTAACAATATCATCAGCAAACCTTATATATCTTATTTTTTGTCTTTCTGTCATATGCATCTTCCTTTTGCACTTCTTCTATTTCTTCTAATGTACTCCTTATCATATCTTCAACATAAATGTTGAACAGTATCATTGAGAGGCCTTGTCTAACACCTTTTACCAGATCCATCCAACCAATTATATTCTTTTTTAACTTTATTATTGGCATTTGTTTCCTGCACATGAGATTTTAATTAACCTTAGTCTTTCTGTTCTTTTTCCTCTTAAAGAATCTTCCTCATTTACTTCCTTTGACTCTATCAAATGCCTTCTCTAAATCTAAAAACAGACTCATTGCTCTTCGTCTCTCCAACCTTTCCCCGACCATTCTTAATACTCCAATAGATCTCTGGTTCCTATCCCTTTTCTGGAGCCAAACTGTACCTCTCTTGCATTCTCTTTCATTATTCTTACCAACTATAATTTGTCTAGGTTTCTTTTTAGCCAGTACTGTTTTCACTAATTCTTCAGAATATTCTTTTGTATTATACATCCTATTACACAGTTCATCTATTTCTTCCATTACTTCCTCCTTTAGCATTTATAGGACTGTGGAAAATTCATCTACACCAATCAATTTTTTATTCTTCATTTATTTAATTGCTTTCTATACTTTAAATTTTAATATTGATAGTCCTTTATCCTCTTCAGCTATCTTCGATTCCTTTTCTATGTTTAATGCCACAAATTTCTTTCTTGCCATTTGTTTTTATGGTCTTTCACATATACCTTCCATGTTTGAAATTCTTCTCACATAGCATTTTACATCCTTATTCTTCCTGTCTCTCATTTTACCATTCCCTTTCCAACATCCATATAATGCTATTCACCTTTCGTTATTGTCCCCTTTCTTTTCTAGATGCTCAGAAACATTACATTCTTCTTTCAACGATTTTTCCCAAGCTTTTTGTGTCTCCCTCCTTAACTTATTGTTTAATTTTCAAAACATCATTATTTCATTTTCTACTGTCATATTCATATACTGCCATCTTTCTTCCATTTTCTTTCTCATTTTTGTTGTTTTCTATGGTTTCTTGGCTATATTTTCCTCATAATAGTATACCTTTATAAATATCATATCACAGATTCTATAAATCTCACTGTTCTAATTTTCTTTTTTTTTTCTTTAATTGCCTTCATTAGTTTTTTCCTATTGTTTCCTTGTCCAAATCTTCAAATTTTTTAACTTTCATTTCTTAACTACCTTCACATCCTCTGCTTTCTTTGAAGCTATTCTTATTTCCATCAAAAGTAGCTTATGATTACTACTGATATCTGCAAGTGGTAATCCACAGTTTTTTAACTCTATTCCTATAATTTTAAACTACTAAGATTTTATCTAATAGTATGCTTTGTCTCCAGAGGATACTGTATATCTCCTCCTTTCATGGTTTTTGAACCAAGTATTAGTTGTAGATAATTTTTTCTCTTGGTAAAATTCTACTAATCTTTTCCCTCTTCATTTCCTTACCTCTAAGCCAAATTTTCCTACCACACTTTCTTCTTCAAGTTTTTGACCACAAGATTCCAGACTCCTATTACTACTTTAGAGTAGTTTTTTGTGACACAGTTTTTTGACGTAATCAAAAGTTCTTTTCTAACTGCAATTTTTTTTTTTATGTAGTTTCTTTTTCTGACAGTATTTTTATTACATCTTCAATACTCTCATATATCTCTTCAATATCTTCTTCTTCATAAATCCTATGGTCGCATATGTACTTGATCTATAATTAATCTTTTGATACGCCCAATCTTTAATGGTATTAATCTATTATTAATGTAACATTTTCAACACACATTTTTTTACTTCATTCTTTAAAATTATTGTCATTCAATTTTTCCTTTTTTGCTTCCGAATAGTATATGGTAACTTATGCACTCTTCATTTCAACTTGTAGAGGAAGGTGTTTTTCCCACCTTATTTCACTTAGTACTAATACATCGTTTTTTATCTTCATTTCCACCTTGAGATCTTTAACTTAACACTCTGTAACTAAGCCTTGACATTCAAAATTTGTATATGCAAAAAGTCCTTTAACCTATTTTGTTGTTTCTACTGGAAATCCAAATGAGAAGCTATTTTAATTCCAGAACATTTAACAAAAGACAACAGCATTATAACATAATGCAAGGAATTATGACTAGCCGGCCTCCGTGGTGCGAGTGGTAGTGTCTCAGCCTTTCATCCAGAGGTCCCGGGTTTGAATCCCAGTCAGGCATGGCATTTTTGCTACAATTCATTCAATTCATCCTCTGAAGATATACCTTAATGGTGGTTTTGGAAATAACAAAAAAGAAGGAATTATGACTAATATCTTTAATAGAGTAATTTTCTGTTGCTTTCTGTATACTAATATTATTGACTTCCTGAAAAAGACCCTCCACTTTTGGGGGCAGTTTCCCACCCCCAGAAAAATAGAGTGCCCGTACCCGTCAGTGGTCATAAGCCCTCTGAGAAGACTGTGGCACTTGTAATGGGGGAACTCCTTGTAACAAGAATCCCTTTGTTCATTGTTTGTATATATACTGCTAGTATTGTAACTGTTGCCTCCTCTACCATGAGAAGGTGAATATCAGGATTTTCTCTTCACTGAATTTTTCAGCAAAAAAGCATATCTTAAATTCTCATGTACTTTTAGAGAGGTAAAATTAAGTAATACAATATATACGTAACAATCTCTTTATTTACAAATAACAACAAGGAAAAGTAATATTTTTAAGATTATAAAGAAAAATAAATAAGTTACAAAATAATAATAGTGATACAATATGAATAATACTTTGGTTATTGGCATTTATGCTATATATATTCATTTAATATTTATAATTACCACTTAAAATATAAAATAATTGTGCCTGTGTGTTTTACTTAAACTAATCACTGTGTTTGTTGTTTTTACAAGGAAAAAATTAAATAAAATAGTATTTTTTTATTCAGATAAGTTTGCTTGTAAAGATATTGAAACAGAAAATGATGAATTAAATATAATGCTGATAAAAATAAATTGGGCAATCAAAATTAACCTAAAAAACTACAAAAAAAGTCTTCTACTAGAAACCTGCAAGTGTCCTGGTTACTTAACTTAGCTAACAAGATTTAATTATGTGAATCAATCACTGAAGAACTCTCATGCTGAATGTGCTAAAAGGCTTCATGAAACAACTGCAGTTTTCAAATCTGCATGAAAATATCTATAGGTAATGGCAAATTGAATCAGATTAGTAGACTAATATGTTATTATGTTTAGACAATGGTTCATCAGTTACATACATATTGGTTGTTAGCTTAATTGTATCTCTACTACTACAAATGTACATATATTTTACATTTATAGTACTGTATATAGACATTTTTCATCATAGTAATACAAATCAATCATTTAGTTTGTTGTTGTTGTAGAAATAATGATGAAATAAAAAACAAATGTGTATAAACACTGAGTTATGATTATTTCAAGGAATATTTAAAGAATTAGAATTATATTATTTAGACTGTCTTTTGATTCATTTGGATAGTTATACTCTGAAAATTGTAATCAAAATTTATTACCTTTTAAACCACATCTCATTAGAAATTGCAGAAAATGCAATTGAGAATACAATCTAATTATATTAGAATCCATTCTCACATTGTAAAATATTTGAATTCACAGAAATGAGGTTATCAACATTTTCTGACGTTAGGTAACTTTTTATAGCTATTATGCAAGGCCTTACTTAAACATGTCTCTAATTTCTACTTCCAATAAACATCTTATATAAAAGTATGCAAACAAATTTTAAGTAAAAATATATCTCTCATATGATGAATAAGCACCTACAGTTCTTAATCTAACTGAATAAATTAAAATAGATCCAAATGCAAAATGACATATGTATATCATTGTTGATGTATGATTATGATACATTCTTTAAATTACATAGTTGTAGGGATTTTTGTCAGATGGAACAACAGTTAAGAAAAATGTGTACAAAATTTCATCAAAAATACCCTAACAGAAAGATGAAAAACCAAAAGAATACAATTCAAAACCGTGTGACCCTTATTCCACATATGTTAGAAAAATATTTTAATGAAACTTTCTTCTTTATTTGTATTTAAATAATAAAAAACTATTTACTAAAATTTTAGACTCCCATGAAAAAAAAAATGGAAAGAACAGTGTCATCTGATAAATAAATATATATACTATAAAAACATATAAATTAATGTGAAAGCTGATATAAGTGTGAAAATAACATGAGTATGCCTAGTGGAGGTATAAATAGTATAGATGATGGATTTTTTATTTTAAACTACATGACTTATAATTTCTAACTATAAAAAATAGAAAAATTATACTTGCATTTACAAACCAAATTACTATTTGGATTACAGCAGGATATACAAATACATTAGAAATTCAATCATTACAAATTATTACAGAAGCACAGTTAAATAAGTATATCAGAACCATTCTAGCAAGGCACTTTTCCTCTATTTAACAGCTATAAATCAACTCCCCTCCGCAAGTGCCTTGCTATAATCAGCTATACATAATAAAAACAGTGTAGTATGATTAACATAGTTTCAAATTGGACAAAAAAAAGTTATAGTAGATTTTTTTCAATTTCAGTTTCAGTAGTATTTAATTGAAAATAAGAAATGTTGACTACTACTGTATCATTTTTACACCTTCAGTGATATAATTTAGGAAAAATCATTTAAATGTGCAATCCTGTAAATTTGAATAAAAATTAATAATTATAATAAAAATAAATTTGATTATTAATAATAGGTAGAACCGTCGACTATACAGAGCATTATATAGATATACAATTTTTAATACATAAATTATATAACATAAACCTTTTTTTAAATATTTAAAAACTCTAGTTTACACATAATTAAATTGCTTACACATATTAAATGTACAAGTTTTTTTTATTGTTGAATCTCTATTGATAATTATACTCATTAATGACACTAATCACAAAAACAGAATTATAAAGTAAACTTTCTTTACCTACCTCTTTTAACACAGGAACACTTAAAAAGGTATTCTTACATTCAATTATATGTAATTAAAGTACACATCAAAATATATTATTCACCATTATAAATAAAACATATTGTCAGATTATAGAACTTTTCTTGACATAATAATAAGAAAACTGTTCTGATATTCATTAAGTACAATATAATTTTAAGTATACATAATATTGTAATTTAATTTAATTATAATAATTTAAGAATAACTAATACTTAAATCAAGACTTAAAACATTGACTAATTATCATTCACTTAAGAGAAAATATTTTCACATTATTCTTACAGCATCACTAGTCACATACTTAATAACAAAATTCTATAATTAAAGTAACATTAAATAAAAATTTGTAATTAAAATATCTGAAGTCAACCATGGTTAAAAAGTAAAGATAATGTTATTTAGGAACTTCTAAGACTTTATTATCTATTAAGAAGGATTTTTACTAAAGTAAACAAATTCTACTGTTTTAAGTAATTGAACAGATTCATTTTACTGCACTGAGTAAAATAATTGGATTTTATTTAAATCCATACGCTGTTTTTTCTTTTATTTAAAAAAAAAATATTAATTGTATTTTTTTATGGAACTGAACCTTAACAAAATACTCATTAAGGTTCATTAGTAGTGTTCAGTTACATATTACTATTTTTAAAAAGTTCTCAACTTGATCTTTAAAATAAATATTTAAGTTTTAATCATGATGAAACACAATTTCAATTTTTGTTTTTTCTATTTTTAAGTTTCTCTGGGAGAACCACAGCAATTTTGTTCCATATCAGTGAAAAAAGTTTTTTAAACAAAAGATTACATGATAAGTAGATGATTTCAAATGTTTGTAGTTCTTTGTTGTCATCTTAATTAGTATTGAATGAATATAGTAAATAATAAAATGTCTGAAGGAATTCTGTTACAAAAATATCTGTATTTCTATTGTAAAATCAAGAAATTTTTAGAAAATTTCAAAAAAAAAGAAGAAAAAATATGCCTACATTCTAGGCAGTTTTAGCTCATTATTGGTAGTGATAATGTTATTTTAATCCTTTTTTTCTATTTTTGTTAAGATACAAACTTATCTTTTAGGTTTTATATGAACATATTTTTTTTTGTAGACTTATCCACACTTAAATAAGAGTAAAAAAATTAAAATAAACTTAAAAAGTAGATTCAACTTCAAAAAATTATATTACCTTGAGTAAATTTATTTAATTCTTTAAATTTAAAATTTTTGAGGTTAATGACAAATTAATTAGTAAAAAAATCATTATTTTTAAATTGTTAATGGTTCTTAACAGATGTCATTAAGATTCAATAGTAATATGTTATTAATTACCATATCTTATCACATTTGTCTTAAAATAGGTTTCATATATATTTTTCACTTCTGACCTTTTTGTAGAATGATTATTTTTGTTTTGGATATATTTCTTGGATCAACTACTTCTTTATTAATCATTAATAAATGTCAACATGAAATGAAACTATACTCTGTATATGAGGAATATGTATATGAATTAGATCTATGCAAATTGGCATACTTAATGTAATGAAACAATACTGGGTATGCAAGACAATTGAGTTCTTTATCAAGCCCAAAATATTATTTATTTATAGATAAATGCTTTTTTCTTTGTAATGAACTAATTTGGAGCTTCCCTACTTGATGTTTCATATCTCAGTTTCAATAAGAAACTTTCTAATATTATGTTCATGAATAAATCAGGAAATCAGGTATACAAATAAATACTTCTTAAAATTCAGTTCAAAAGAGGGCAGTTCTATTTCAGGAAGATAGGAACTTTGCCAAACAATGCTCTGATTGGCCAGTAGTATCGAAGCCAGAAGAATCATTTTTTGTTGCCCAATTTCTTATGCTCATCTGGTCATCTGTTTGTGTTTTGTTTATTTGATCCATTTTTTTTTTCTGTAATCACATGTTCTTGGATTGTTGATAATTTGTTTAGTTTTCCTGTTATTGTTATATGAGTGCAACGTGTTAAGAGCAATGTAAGTAGCAATTTTAGGGAGCAATGATACAATACAAAATTTTGCATGAAATTGGGGGAAACTTTCACATAAACATTTCAACTTTTGAAACAAGGTTACAGAGATGATGTTCTGGGTCATATGCAATGTTAGGAATGGTTTTCAGAATACAAAAGTAATCGTCAGTCAGTTGAAGGTGACGACCACAAAGGCTTTCAACTTCAACTAATGACACCCAGCTTCAGAAAATCATCAGTCTGGTACTTGCAAATTGCCAATTGACTGTCAGAGAACTTACAGAAGATGTTAACATCTCAATTGGATCATACCGTGACATCTGGACTGAAAAATTGGACATGCATTGAGTTAGAGCAGTTTGTTCCTCGTTTAATGACTGAAGAGCAGAAAGAATATCAAGTGGAAGTTTGTCAGCAACTTCTTGAACAAGCCAATAATGATGAAAAATTCATGCATTCCATAAAGGGAGTTAAAAGTGCATTTTGGATTTTTGCCTCAAGGTGAAACAGTGAACTATGCATACTATCAAGGTGTTTCACAACAGCTACATAAAAGAATTTGCAAAGAGACCAGAGTTTTGGAGAGACTATTCATGGTTCTTCACCATAACAATGTGCCCACACACTCGGCTTTCTAATTCACCAGTTTTATGCCAAAAATAAGATGACTGTCCTCCCTGAACCTTTCAACTTGCTATACCTGGCTCCTTGCGATTTTTTCTTAAATTAAAAAAAGGCGATGAAAGGATGCTGTTTTGAATCCATTTGAATCCATTTGAAACATTACAGCAAATTCATCACAAACCTTAAGGGTCATTTCAAATGAAGCTATCCAGGATTGCTTTGCAAAGTGTAAACATCGCTGGGAAAAGTGTGTGAATTGAGAAGAGGAACACTTTGAAGGGGACAAGGACCAGTAAAATGTAAAATTAATATTAAAGTTAAAAAAAATAAATAAAGTTCAATTATTTTATGAATATACCTTGTATAGCAAATAACATACAGTAATTATGATTAAAAATGCCACAGAATGCTGAAGCTACCAACAATATCATTATTATAAATCTCAAAAGTTACTTTACCTACACAAAAATATTAATTTTTAAAAAAAGGAAACAAAAAGAACATAGAAAAATCTATAACTGTTAAGATAAGTTTGAATTCAGGGCAGTTCAGGCAAAGGAATTAGGGAAAAACTTTAGCACTGCATTAGTGATAGTGAAGAAAAAATAGTATTAAGTGGTAAAACAATTGACTCCTTTATTTACTGTATGAAAATTTACAAAATACTAAAAGACATATAATGAAGAAGATTAAATTTGAGGAGAGACAATAGATAATATTTTTTATTCAGAAAAATACATAATATAAAAATATTTAATTAATGTACATTAGGAATGTTTAAATATATTACTATTCCTTGTTATTGCCAGCATATGACTATATAATCTTAGCACCTGTTTGTAATTGCTTTTTTGATAACATATAGTACAGTAAATTTGACTTTTCATTTTACCAGTAACTAAACTTTAATCTTCCAACATTTGCTTCTAAGTTTTCATAATCTGAATCACTAACATTTAATAATGTAATTCTATTGTATCTCATATCAATCACATTTATTGGATCCCTCAGAAAAGTCTACAGTATATTATAGAATATACTGTACATTATCTGAACACTAGACTTAACATGGACAACTGGTCTACGTGAAGTCTTTGGTTACATCTTATTTATATTCTTTTAAATTTTATTTTCATATTTTGGGGTTTGGTTTCTTGTCTTCTCTATAATACCCTTTTTTAGATTCTTTTTTTTACCTTTAGGAAATGGGGAAATTTAAATGTTCAGAGATGATAAATATTCCTCTGTAGATATTCTAGCCTTAACATATGTTATATAGAGAAATAGTTTAATAATTGATGAGTCAAACTTTTATTTTGTGTAAGTAGTGGTAAATATTAAATCTTAGTGAAACAAGATCTATTTACATTATTTCTCTTTCATAATAATTTCCACTTTGAATTACTTACATTATTTTGAGGTTTTTTTAAAAATTATAACAGCATGCACCACAGTAAAAGGAAATTTTATTTTTGTGTGAATTAGAAAACCTATCCATGAATAGGAAACCTCATGGATGAATTATCACACATGTATGAAGTCATAACCAAATTTCTCGCCCTGAATTCTTTTTTCTTTTTTTTTTAACCTCCGGAACCACCGTTAAGATATATCTTCAGAGGATGAGATGAATGAATTGTAGTGTGTGTGAAAAATGACATGCCTGACCGGGATTCGAACGCAGGACCTCCGGATGAAAGAGATCACCCTGAATTCTAGACAGGCTAGAAATTTAGAATTTTAATTATTTATTTAAACAGAAAATAGTCATTATTCTATAAGAAGACTAATATACATATGATCTAGTAAAATTTTTTTAAGTTGAACTGAATTAAGATGTATTGAAAAAGTTTAAAGATTCATATACTATGAGCACCAAAAATAATGACATTTGCAGTAGTCAGAAGGCCACACAAACCATCCTCCAACAAAAATTTTTGTCAACATTACCCTGACTGATTTACAAATTTAAAATCAAATGAAGTTCCACAATGGTGTACTCAGAGGCATAATTCTATGGAGTTTGCATAATTCTACTACGAGCTAGAAACAATTTGGGAATAATCAGAATTGCACTGATATCTTTCATTTTCTTTCTTGAATGAAAAAATTTGTAAGAAGTCTGATAATATAATAGGAACAATTACTTTTTGTAGTTGTCTCTGCAAAATTCAAGTCTGTCAATCTTGTATGAAATTAACTCATTTGCTAAGTGATTAAGAATCTAGATAAAAGGCAACTTATTTGTGCTTGTTGATATAAATTTTGCAATACAAAAAAAAAAAAAAATTGAAAAACATTAAAACTTGTTTGACATGGATGTAAGACAATTAAAGGGTGATATTAGTGTAAAGTGAATACTGTAAGATCACTTATAAAAGTGAGGCTTAAACAAAATATTTAATATAAAAAATAATCCTAATTTTTTTGTTACTACCTCCTGGACTAAATTTGGCATCTATCAGATAAATAATTTGTGTTTGTATGACCAAGAGTAGAAGTTTATAATAGTCTTTTCTTCACTCAGATAATAATTAAGGCATAAAATTCTATCTCCTTTTTTAAAAATTATCACAACACTGATTGATAAAATTCTTCATAAAAAAGCCCAGCAAACTTGTTTTGTTTTTATTTAAATTGTAATCTATAAGCATAAATATTTTCAATAGTTATCAACAAGTATATAATAATTTTACATATTACATTTCTCTTTAAAAAATGTACATTTTACACAGAAGAAGTTACAATCAAATATATATAAATACTTAAATTTAGTATTCTTGAGCGTTAATAAATTTATTATTTTATTTACACAATATGACACAAATACACATATTTCCTTCAATAATAATACAAATATTAACAAGTATTGACAATCATATATATTTACTGATTCTGTTTGTACAAAAAAATAATAAAATAAGTTATACCTATATAAATAAGTGAAAATATTCTTGAAAGTAT
>JAAAKQ030284181.1:1980-27182 GCA_010016005.3 Zanna intricata | reverse complement strand
GTAATTCATTATTTTTTTCTTTTTTGTTCCATCAGAGCATGGACATTTCTCTTCCATATATGTATGGCCTTTTAACAACAACTTATTATTATTACACTTTAACTATGGATATTGGTGTAGAAAATAGAAAAACACAAAACAATAGACCAATTCTTGTTCTGAAAACAACAGTTGTCTGACCATAATATTATTTCCTCAATTTCTGAATTGGGAATGTTTCTTCAACCCATTTTAGAATGCAAGAAGATATTTCATTCCCACTACATACTGCCTTAGTTTCATCCCACACCATGCAGAATGACACTGATAATTGAAATCATAAATTTTGAAATTAAACGTATTTAACTTCCTGCAGTAGAAAATTTTTTTGTTTATCTATGGTGTTGGTAAACATTTTTGTAAATCAGCTGTCAATAGTTTTACCATTTTGCTGTTCTTTGTATTCTAAATAGCTTTGCTTTTTTGTTCATACTGCTTCTGTGATTCCTGAAGTGCTATTACTGAAGAAAAGATTATAGTTTTAGTTCTTTGTAAATTATTTTTGATTGTCCTTAACCATAATATTATATTGTATTTTTATGTTTTTGTATGAGCAACTCATAATTACTTTGAATAGATTTTTTACTATTTGAAGTTAAATCACTCTTTAATATTTCTAGATGTGAATCATAGGTATCTGTGCTGCTTAAATGACAAATTGAATTTTTTGTTGAATATGTCTATATAAAACCAATATTTTGCTACTTTTTCTTTACCTATTTTATTTTTAGCAGAGAATTCTTCATACAATGAATACAGTAAATTTAAATTGACATTTAAAAAGTCTCTTTCAGTTTTCAAGCATGAATAGTAGCTCACAACATTTATGTGTTGGATAACATTTTGTATTACTTCTTCAGGTATTTTCACGACAAGTGTAATGCCATACTCTTTTGTCTATTTATACAATCCCTCCTCCAGGTTCTTGTTTTTTAATTGTGTTAACCATTAGATATAGCTAGCTGGTATTAGATATAGCTAGTGTGTTTAAAAATACCATTTACACACCCTTATTTTTACATTATTTATTTTAAACTAAGGAAAAGAATTTTCTTTTGATTTTGACCATCCATACTTCTATATGTTTCTTTTGGTCTTGCTTCAATGCAGGATGCAATGAACTGTTTTTTTAAATCGTGACCCTTTCTTGAATTCCAGTAACCCTTAAAAATTTCATTTCATTGCACTTCAGTAATTTTTTTTGTAACACTTAATTTTACACAAGTGAAGTGTTAATTTCTTAATAAAGCATTTTAGTAGAAAATATTGTAATGGAAGGATAATGATCATCAAAGAAAATTAGAGTAAGTGAATTTCAAGCTGCTTTACTGTAAAATTGTAAAAATGGAGACACTATCCTTTACCTCCAGGCTACAGAATTGTTGTTAGAGGTATTTAATGATATCTGCACTTGGTGTTCTTTACCACAATAAAATTTATACTTGTAGACATTTTAAAAGTAGCTATCTTGTTTATTATTCCCAACTGGAAATAGTTGTGTATACCTCTGGAAAGAATGCAAAAACTATTGTATGATTCACTCACAAACCCATTTTCAACAAAACTGGAGATGATGTCTTTTACCTCTCAGCTACAGATATGTATGTCTATATGTATATAGACATTGTTAGCTGTTTTCAAGTTCTTCATTATAACTTATTGCTGACAATTACATTTACAATATCAATTAGATCTGTTAGTGAGTAGATCTCAAATGTTTTTGATGGAATAAAACAGCAAAAAAATTTTTCCTAAGGTTTAACTTCTTTTTTTTTTACCTCCGGAACCACTGTTAGGTATTACATCAGAGGATGAAGATGAATGATGTGTAGCATCAAAATCCCATGTGTGAAAATCCCATGCCTGACCGGGATTCAAACCCAGGACATCCAGATGAAAGACCGAGACGCTACCACACATGCCACGGAGGCCAGCACCTAAGATTTAGCTTATATCCCGCAAAGAGAATGTTAACATTCTATCCATACTGAATTCAGGTATTTGATAAGCCATTACTGCAGTTAATGCTAAAAGGGTTGACTGTAATCAGTGATTTAATTTTATATACATTGATACTCTGAATCTATTGTGTTTCATATACAAACCAGGGTTCTATTTTAATTAATAGTCAAAATAGTTGAGTCTGACATTCTACAAACCCATACAATATTACTGAATTTTCCAACATCCTAAAAAAAAAAAAGAACAGACAAATGTTCTGCAATTTAAGGTGACAATAATTTAAGAATTACAACATATAATTGGATTCGCTTTTTTTTTAAACCATTCTAAATGCTGAATTCTAAGAAATTATAACAAATTTCATTGTCTCCCAACAAGATAATGAATATGACAGTTGATTCAGTAGAACGAGTTTACTAACCATCCTACTGGCACTACTATGAAGATGTTACATGAGTCTTACAGGAAAAAATAATAATTTCTTAGTACTAAATTGTCACCAAGCTCCCCTAAACTTATTTGTCCAGACTTAATTTAGTAGAACTACCTAATGGATACAATTTTCAGAAGTAAATCAATAACCGCATTGAATGAAATCAATCAATATCATTTTCAGCACTATTAAATAAATTAAATCATATGGTGATAACAAGAGTAGGCAATCAGCTTACAAAAGACTTAATTGATGCCCTTTTAGGGTGGTAGGAGAAGGGTTCCTACTTTGAATTCAATATGGCATCTTCCAACTTGGCTCCATTTTGGAGTAAACTCCATTTAAAGATTTTCAAATGGTTTAAGAAACTGCAGCAAAAAGCTTCCCTACCACCATGCAAAAGTGCATCAAAAAACTTTATGGTAAGCTGACACCTATCCTTTTAGGTTAACTCTTTGATTTAATTCTGAATAATCATTTTAAAATATTTAATTTTCAGTAAACTTAAATGAAGAAATTTAAAGATAACATAAGTAATTAGTTTTAGTAAACAAAGTAAATTAAAAACTTAAAATAAAAACTGGTATTTTTAAAAAAGATTTTTACACAAATTTTTAATATGTTTCACAGAGCAAGTTATATAAAAAGGTAAAGTAAGCACCAGTAATATTAATTAATATAAAATGTACTTACCATGAGCTAAGTGAAGGCGTACCATTGCCATTACAAAACACTCTGCAGTTAAGATTGTATTTCTGGAGAACCTAAGCACAAGGCATTCAAGAACTTTATTGCTCACAGTACTTCCTGCTTCCCATAAAAGTGCTCGCAAATTATAACTTGATGTTTTATTTGAATGACCTCCACGCTCAAACTTTTCAAATGCTATCTACAATAAAAAAAATTTGATAATTCATGATTTATTCATTTCATCTTAATTATTACTACATTGGATCATCAATCATAATGGCTACAATTTGATGTAGAAATAGATATAATATATACACATATATATATATATATATATATATAAGCAAGCTGCTCAGAGCTTGCTTCACTCACCTTTCCCTTCTAGTAGAACCCTTCTATGTTCATTATTCTCATCCTTAATTTCCTTCCATTATTGAGATAACTCTGATATACTCCTGCTGTAGACCAACATATCCCTTTTGGTTCCACTTTCCATTACCAAGAATATCCTATATCTTGGGAAGGGTTCAAGGTCATCATCATATGGTATTCTGCCTGTTGGTAGGCCCATTGCTCCACTGGTGTCTCCATCTGTTTCTGTCCCATGCTTTTCTTTTCATCTCATCATAACCTTCACTACCCGTTGTATCATTTATTACGTTCAGGCTCTTCCTTCCACTTCTTTTTTTTCACCTTTAACGGAGCCTTCAAGAACTGTATTTATTATTTCTTTTCTCCTAATTATATGGCCACAGATATCCAGTTTCCTTTCCTCCTTCTGATAGTCACCAATATGGTTTTATCTTCATTTATTCTTCATAATATGTCTATGTTACTCTGTCCACCCATTTCATCTTTTCCATTCTCCTCCATCTCAAAATCCTTGATCTTATCTTTTACCTTTTTTCCCAATGTCCTTGTTTTACTACCGTGTGAAAGTAAACTCCAAACACAGCATTTTACCAATCTCTTCTTCAGGTTCAGATCAATGTTGCTGGAGAGTAGGTTTTTCTTTTTATAAAACACAAGCTAAATGTTCTTCGTCTTTCAGAAATCTCTCTCTAATCATTCTGATCTGTCCTACAGCTTCTCTTGTTACTTTTCCTTTTCTGAATCCAAATTGTTTTTTCCCATTTTTGTAATCAACTATGAGCATAACTTTCAGCATATATAACTTCATAACTTTCTATTTATAACTTTCAGCATTATTTTTGCAGCATGGGTTATTAAGCTGATAGTTCTACATTCTTCACATTTTTTGGTTTCAACCTTTTTACGAATCACTAACATTACTGTTTTAACAGAATATAGTCATACTCCAGTATAATAAATTGTATTTGACATTGAAAGTATTTCATCTAATTTCTTCATCTTTTGTACATTTAAAGAGTTCTAATGGAAG
This sequence comes from Zanna intricata, assembly GCA_010016005.3. Lineage (NCBI taxonomy): Eukaryota > Metazoa > Arthropoda > Insecta > Hemiptera > Fulgoridae > Zanna > Zanna intricata. The sequence goes on along the minus strand of JAAAKQ030284181.1, from coordinate 22,656 downwards.
TTCATCAACTCCTATTGTTTTCTTGTTCTTCATGCCTTTAATAGCTTGACAAATTTCAGATCTCAAAATCGGTGGACCTTTGTCCTCTTCCATAACTTCTTCCATCTCAGATTCCTGTATTTCTTACTTTCTTCCTCCTAAATTCAGGTCCTCTACATGTATACTTTCTATTGATTCTTTATCTCATCTTCTTTAGAGACAATTTTAATATCTTTTTTTCAATTTGTCCCATTTTATAAGTACAATTTTTTCTGTCCCATATGATATATGTCATACCATATGTAAAACATGTCATACTTCTTTTTATTTTCTGAATCTTCTTCTTTACAATCTTCTTTCAGCCACCTTTCCCTTGCTTTATGTGTTTCTCTCTTTAATTTGTTATTCAATTTTCAATTAACTGCTTTGTTATAGTCTCTTTCTTTATTTTAATATTTTCTTCTTTCTTTCAGCTTTTGTATTATTTCTTGTTACTGAAAGTTTCTTTGCTCAGATGCCTTCATAGAAGCCAATTCCTTTCTCTGTAGCTTCCCTGATTGATTTTATCCTTGACCACATTTTCTCTGCTGGTTCATGTTACCTTTAATCCTGCGTAATTGGCTTTGTCATTATTTCAACCTCTTTTAGTTTCCCTATGTTCTCTAGTCTTCTTATATAACATTTCTTCACCTTCATTGAAGTTTCAATTCTTTTTAATCTTATTTTCATTTCCATCATGAACTCCATTATCATTTCCATCATTAACTTTTTTCCTTTCATCCTTCTTGCTACACTATTTTTTACACCTATACCTACTCTGTGTTTTCTCTTTCAATTCCTGATAAATGTAAGATAAGTTCACTTTTCAACTCTCCTCTTCTCTCCCATCTAACCTGCTTATCTCTACTATATCCAATTTATTAATTGTTATCTCTCTCTTCAAGCTTTCAAATTTACTTGTGGACAATAATGTTCTCACATTCCATGTACTTATTCTCACCGCTTAATCTTTTCTATGACACTCCTTCTGTTGGTTCCCCCAGAGATCCAAATAGGAAATCATTTTACCTCTGGAATATTGAACAGAAGAAGACATCATCTTGGTGCCTGACTAGGAAAAAGTAATAAAGTGGTATTTCATTGCCTTTTGTATCCTAATGCCAATGACTTCCTATAGTTGTTTCTACTGCTTTTGGGGACAATTTCTCACCCCTGGGGCAACAAAATGTCCCTGGGTTAAAGTAAAGACTGAAAATCACATGTAATAAAACACTTCTATTATTTTTTCATAAAAAAAGACAATACATTTATATCAGTATGAGTACAACACAGTAAATAATATATAAAAACAAAAAGATTTCTATTTTATAAAATTTTAAACTAAACAGAGCAAGTTAAAAATTCATTTACAAAATTGAAACAATTCTCAAACAAATATTTTCTATCTATTCTTCCTCTTTTTATTTCCCTCTTCATAATCACTTTTTAAGATGTCAGGTAACTTATAGAAAATCCTTCCAATATACGATGGGTTCTTATTAAATGATTTTTTCAATTTTATAAGTTGTTTAAATTAGGTGTATACCTTTGATACACTACCACGGTCTCTTTTATTGTATTTCAAATGTCCTTCTGATTAAATAGCTGACAGAACATGTGAAAGAAAATTCATTTATGGGAAGATCATAATTTATTGTTTTTCCTCATGTCTTCTCATTTTCAGATAAAATATTGTCAAACTGTTCTTGGCTATAGCTTTTTATTATATTTTTGAAAAATTACAGCTATAGTAAGACTAACTGGTTGTTAAGTCCATGAAATATTGTTCAGGTTAATTTCATTACATTAATGAAAAAAATGAATTAAATCAATACGAAATTCATACTAATAAGTAAAAAGAACAAAAATTTGCAGTACAAATTTTTTTTCTTTTTATTCATATGCAGTAGTGATTTAAAAATCTACATTTGGGTGGATTGAGATAAAATTAATAAAACAATTATTGATATGATTTCATTCATTAAAGCACTGATTCTCTGGGTAAGATAAAAAAGTTTAGATAATTTCTTCTCAAATGAAAATTTATCAATAAAAAAAATTGCTTCATTAAATTTTCTTAAAATATCCGTTAGTGATATTGAATAAATGTCTGTGTACAATTTGGTACTAAGGTTTGAGGGTTGTTAAGAAGCTTAATTTGCATGAAATACTGGCAAAATGTAAAAGAAGTTATGCGAGGCTTCACCGTTTGAAAAGACTGCAGCACTATTTGAAATCTGGCAACAACAGTGTGGACCACCAAACTGATTAGACCTATTATTTTGGCAGACTTTTGTTATAGTGTATAATGTCATCTTAGTTTACTTTTGTGGTATAATGTCATCTCAGCTGAATAGGTTATTAAGCTGCAAAGAGCATTTACTTCAGTAATTTGATTGATATATATATATATATATATACAGATGGATGATCATATTGTTCTCTATTATGAACAAGTGCTCTGGTTAAAACTGAATAGGAAATATTCTATTTAATTGTATTTTTCTAAAGACAGGAATTAGATGAAAATTTACTTCAGAAATAGATGGCCATGAAATTATTTAATTATATGAGCTTAACCTATTGATAGCAATTCATACTGGGATATTCAATTCATTTTTCACAGTATTAGTTGTTATACTTATAGAGCCCATCAGGCTTGTCTAGTGGTTAGCTTGTCATCGCAAACCAGCTGATTTAAAAGTCAAGAATTCTAAATTCAAATCCTAGCAAAGGCTGTTATTTTTGAATGGATTTGAATACTAGATGGTGGATACTGGTGTTCTTTTGCTGGCTGGGTTTCAATTAACCACACATCTCAGGAATGGCCAACTTAAGAATGGACAAGAGAACACTTCATTTACATTCATACTTATCATCTTCATTCATCCTCTGAAGTAATATTTTACAGTGGTTCCAGAGGCTAAAAAGATAAAAAAAGAGAGAATATACTTGTAGATGATGGAATTCTCTACCTGATGACTTGGTGTTTCCTCTTCATAAAATATAAATTTACATGAACTTTCGATTTATTTAAAAGTAAAGTCTGATATTTAATGAGAAAAATCACTACAATTCATAACAATATTTCATGTTCCCTTTCCTGTTTGTTTTATATTGTAGGCAGGAAATAATAGAGATTGCAGATATGTTTATATAGTAATAATGTATTTTTAAATTATACTTTGAAAAACCAATGTTTTTGTGAATAATATTTGCATAATTAGTTGAAAATTCAATATGTTTGGGAAGACTAATAAATTTATTTACTTATTATTCTGTTATTTTGGCTTACTATTTTTAATATGTAATTTATACTGTTTAATATTGCTGTTATTTTAGTAATAATATCTATTATTTATAATTTTAATGTTATGAATTTAAATCTAAACTTATATTTATTGTTAAATAATCATTAAAATGTACATTTTATTTATTTGTTTACTTCTCTTATTTATTTTTATTTTTGCATATTATATTAATATAATATGGTGCTAAATGTACAACATATATTATACACACTTTTATATAAAAGGAAGAGGGTTTTTATTTGTTCAGGATAAACAAAAAACTACTTGATCAGTTACAACCAAATTTTTACCCACATTTCTTGGGATAACTGAGAAGGTTTTTAGATATATTTCATCTTCAAAAATGAAAAAAATATATATGAAATAGTGGGGAGATTTGCCCTGGTTGAAACACAAACTTTGATGAATTGAATTAATAAACTGTGAACTGTGACTCTCTATCACTGTGTGAGCTGGGTATGAACTGAATGATTTGAACCATTTGAATAAATAATACTACAAAAATAATAAAATTAAATTTACATTAAATAAATTAAAAAATATCTGTTTAATAATAATGGGCTTTCTATGGGGACTGCATGTGAGGCTAAAGTGGTGAAGTAGGTGAGCACCTTGAGGGAGGCTAGATCAATCATCACCATCAACTGGTAACAAACAGAGTGACCCAGGGCTGCTGTTTGGGAGGTTCAGTGGAATGCTCTTATAATATCTCTCTCTGCAAAGAATTGTCTGATTTTTAAAATTCAGACAGGATATTTGTTACTAGGTTAAAAGCTAACTTTTACATGCCTCAGGTACACTGTCGATCTAGCAGATCATGATTATTCGAAGATATATTTATATTTAAAGTTTGTTGTAGCATCATGCAAGAACCAACCGATCAATTACATTCAAAGTATTATCCCAGGAACAGTTTTAAGCCATTCACTGAAGCCCTACCTCCCTTGATGGTTAAGACATTAAAAATATATTTCTTTACCGCCCCCCCCCCACCCAAGGAGGATATAACTGTGAATAGAAGATATTTACTAAGGAAAAGCTAGATTAATCCTTTTACTTCATTATTATATTTCTGCCATCATAACAAACAAATCAGTTAAGAATTTTTTGTCATCAAAGTTGTGTGAACTTTAGTTACCACAGTTACTATCACTCCACCTTTTGTAATTTAGTTTTGTTTTCAGGTTTCTATAAAGTCTGAATATTATTTATTAGTATTATTCTCATAACCATGAGGAAAACGTACAGAGCGGACGGTCCAGGGAATGGAGCTCTCTGGGTAAATGGGAATGGCGATTGAAGCAAGCTCTGCATTTGTCCAGGGCACTGGTCCCTCTGGTAAATTGGAAATGGTGATCAAAGTGAGCTCTGTGGACATGGGGCAGGCCCCTTAGCCCTGAGGAACCTCTGAGTTGGCTCCAGGATTCATCTGGGCTGACCTGAGCCCCAAAGTCCAGGTTCTGCCAGGCAGACCAGCTAGTATATTAAATACATTATATAATATGCTAATAATAAATATATATATATATATATATATAATATTTTTTTTATTTATTCTCTTTTTCTTTAAATAAATTGCTATTTCTCTGCAATATATTTTTAAAACCTTTGCACATTAAAAAATATTAAAGTCAATTCCCAATTTCCTGGGTCAGGTAATAGATTTGTGGATTGTCTTGTTCTCTTTTTCTTCTACTAATCTCTAATACTACTCCTCTACATCTTTCTACTTCTGCACTTCTAATATTCTTATTATTATATTACCTACATATTCCAGTTATCTCTTCTAGAGAAGTAAATGAGAAGAACTATTTACCTTCTGATTCATCAAGCCCAATATGGTTGTCTTTCTTCCTTTATTCTCATATCAAGCCCAAACCATCTAGTTTTGCTCTTTCAACCTAATCTGATGCAAATTCTTTAGTTGTGGCCTTATATCAATTTTCTCACATAATATCTCTTTGTCTTACTCAAGACTTTACTCCCTTATTTTTTAGATTACTTTCTTATTATTTTTTTTTGTAACTTAAATTCTACACAATTTGTCAGAATTATTAGGCTTAGAATTATTATAAGGCTACTTTCCATTTCCTTGACACTTTCATGCTCCATAATAGTTCCCTTACACTCTCTTAAAAAAGTCTTACATTCTGTAGATTTCTTCTGATCTGAAGGGTAAATCAATCAACTTACCCTTCTGTGCCAGTTCACTAACCAAATTCTTAACTTTATACTTCTCTGAAAACTTTGTCATTAAACTGAGTATGTCTGTCATAAATTTAATAAAAAAAAAAATGATAATTTTATTTTAACATTCTTTTAAATAAACTGCACTGCGATATATAGAATGATTATTGAATGAATATTAATACAGATAAACTTGGGATGAAAATTTAAAAAAATCTTTATAACTTCTATAAAAATAAACTTACCCTCCAAAAATGTAGCATATGCATGAGAACAGGTATATCGAGGATGTTTATGCGACCACTAATGTTAATATCCCTCAGCATTATTAAGCTTTTACATAACTCCAGACTTGGTTTTTCCATAAGATAAGCTGTATAATACAACAATCAAATAATGAAATTATATTACTGCATACTTTCACATTAAAACAGAATGTTCTTAATTTTATTTTTACAGTGAAACAAGTATTTCTGAATAGCATGAGAAAAGTTTATTGTCACAAATAGGTAATGAAGATAGACAAATTAATACAAAATATTATTCACATTATATCTTTTTTTAAAAATAAAATATTGATTTATATTGTTGCCACATGCTACGGTTATTATCGACGAGCGCGATGCTAGCCGGTATACGTCAGGAACTTATAGTCCATTTACGCGTCTGCACAAGCGTTCCTCTACACCAAGCAAGCTGACGCGCAACTATCCCACTACAGCGGCGCTGAGGCCTCACCACTCGCAGGCAAGTATATAGTAAGAACAAGGCAAAGTGAGAACAGAATAGGGCGATCCCCGTTCCTTCGCGAACGCCAATACTGCTACACGAATTGTAAGTCATCCAACACCCTGTTTCCAATCCAAGAAGTTGAAGATGACTTCCGACGGACAGCAATAAATGGGGAAAAGAAGCCCAGCAAAGGTCCGAAGGAAAAGAGAACCGGCCTCCACTTTCCCCTGTGTTGCCTTTTTCAAGTCCACGGTACGATTTGAGGTTTAGGGTCTGTAAGTTATTTGCAAACGGTTTTACGGAAAGGCAGGCTAAAGAAGAAAGAAGGACCAACCGCTACGGATTGAAACCGGCCCTGTCTGAAACTTACCGAGGTACGGTCCCTAAGGGACGCAATACTACGCCTCTGGGTCGGAAGGCATTAGCATCGAAAGGATTTCAGGGGTTGGACTGAAGAAGAATAACGCCGGAAGAACGAAACACACACACGGTTACTCCCAATGCCAGCTTGAATAAACATGTTTTCATCTGATCTAAAGGATTGGAACGCAGTACACAAATCCTTCCATAAATAAATAAACAAATTAAATATAAACACCAGCAAGGGACTTTTGTCCAGGCTCTGCGATTAGTAGGTAGATACATAAATTTCGCGTTATCCTTGCATTCCATTCGGATAATCCGAAACGCAACAGCGACTCTCCCACAGACTCCAGAAGTGGACTCACTCGCGGACCAGCACCATAAGCTAACCAAGAGGAAAAAGATGAAAGAAAACTAAGAACTTCCTTGGCTGGCTGAACGTGGGATCTCGGATGCCAGCATTCCAAAGAAACCCGCTAACGCCAAGTCTAGCGGTGAAGACAGAGTCGGACGACCATCGCTCGGGGAGAACCGCCTCACCACACCAGCGGAAGACCACTGACTTCCGACCCAACACTGTGAGACTTCGTGGTCCACCACTATAGCTGTAGTGGGGACCCAACTGCCCCTGAGGGAAAGCTCAGTCCAATTCCAATGGACGAACCGTCCACCAAAGGGCCAAGCCGAAATCTCCGAAGACCACGTTCCGGAACCACTCAGGGCTACCTTGCAAAAAAAACATACAAACAGCCCTTTTCAGGATCACTACTCCAAAAACCCTAAACAATCCTTTTCATCGCTTTAGAACGTGGCACTTGTGAACGTTTAGAACATGAACCTTATGGTTCTACAGTGCCGTCGAAGCCATTCGGTGACAGTATTATTTGTTGTATAAATTATTCCAAAAAAAAACAAACCAAATTTAATAATTACATCTTGATTCCAAAGTCATTGTAGATACTGTGATTTGAATCGCTGAGGCAAAACTGACAAACATTTTAAAGTACAGTTACCGCCAAAAAAATGCCCAGCTTGGAGTGTTTGAGCAGTCGAGAGACGATTACTCCAATTTCATTTGAAATGAAATACAGTCAGCTAATTCTGTACTAATATTGTTAAATGTAATAAAGGATAAATGTCGTGTTGTGGCTCGCAAAATGTCATTTTATTTCTGACCACACCATGGCGATTGGATTTAAACAGAATGGGAAGGTGGAAACGATAGAATTTGACGTCCAATTCCTCCAACAATTCGTCAAATCGGTATAATTTTTTGTTTCTTTTGTTCAAATTAATTAACCCATACAACTGTGATTTAAGCGAGATGAAAATGGAATATGATGTTTCTGTAGCCAAACAATCACGTCTTGTTCCTTGCTTGATGACACTGGAAGTTTTTCAGAGAGGGTATTATGATACGGAGCATTGTCAATAACTATTACAGACACAGGGGGAAGATTAAGAACTATTTTTTTCTTCAGCCATTTCAAATAATTTTTGGTATTAATGGTAATTGCCACTTTTTGATTTGGCTATCCAAGTTAACATTGAGTTTGAAATAAAGCCCACTTTACTTCCGGCTTGAATTACAAATAAGCGTTCACCTTTATTTATTGGTGAATGAAGTCTTACATCGCTGTCGTCAGTCCATAATTTTGCCAGTGAATGAGATGATAAAACATAAGAATCATCTAAGTATACGATCATCTAGTTTCATTTTCTAAAACCACTGATTGCCTGCAAATATGAAATCCTTTTCTGCCTAAAATCATGTCTTTTAAACCAAAATTTTCCTTTCGTTTTCTGTTTTGCTCCACTTAAAACCTAATTCTTTCAAAATTATTTTTAAACTAGTTTCACTGCTGTTAAAATTAATTTTAATTTTCAATTCTTTACAGGGTTTGTTAACTCTTGGCAGCTCCCCTATGTTTGAGTGAAATGCATTCACAATTGACCTACCTACATCGTTATCAAAATCATCTAATCCGGTAATTGGTTTAGAATGTTTATTTTTAAACAGGTGATGAAAGAACATTCTGGCTCCTCGGATCAAAAAAGTTATTTTTTTTTTCTTAGGCTTTAATCCTGAGTCCTGGGAATGCAAAAGGCAGCCTCAGTTCTCTCTTCACACTTGTGTAAAGCAATTAAATGCTTGTAAATATTTTTAATTTTCCTAAAGCTCAAGATTCTTTCTTTAAGAAATCACACACGTTGTTTACAATTTCGCGATGTCTTCGAAGTTTTTTACCCTTCACAGCAGACTTAAATTCATCCGGTAATTATTCACATGTGAACGAACTATTTTAAAAAGTTCGAATCATAAATCACGATAAAAATTTTGTATAAAATATCGTATCGTACATTAATTGGCCATGTAACAGAATACACAACTCACGCCAAAAAAAAAACCGTACCGAGAGGCAGAACTACAGAACTGAACTTTATTACATGGCAAAGCAAAAGAGAAAAAAAAAAAATACTGTTCTGTATTTTAAACATAATGTGACATTTCTTAATATTATAAACACAAAAAATACATTGCTTCGTAAACAACAGTTACATTATGTTTATGCTATTAAGAGAGGACTAATCATGGTGTGTCAATGTTTCAGAGGGCAACAGTATAGCAGTGATGTGGGGCTGATCTTCCACGCTCGCCGTTACGTGGCGGCTACTGTACTTTTAAAAATGTTGTATTTATTAGATTTAGTTCAGTTTTTTTGTTTTGAAAGTTTATGGTTTTAAATAATTTTCATCCTGATGGTCATGGATAAAAACAATGCAAAGAAATAGTATTTTAATAAATTAAAATGTTAATAAATTAACATTGTAAAATGACAGTTTAATTTTACCGGTGATATGCTTATATATATATATATATATACCGGGTGATCCATTTAAATTGGGACACATCTGTATCTCAAAAGCTACACATTTTAGGAAAAAATATTTCCTATTAAAGTTTTTCAATTTCAAGAGGGAAATCCGTTAAAACGTATTGTCCTTAATAAGGTCAAATAAAGGACATTTCAAAATCAACTCATATTTTTAAATCGGAACCTCTATTTTTTATTGCAGAATCGAATTTTCTGAAAAAAAAAAATGAAAATTTCAATTCAATTTTTTTTTTAAATTGATAATTTTTTTACTTATTCATTTTCAAAAATGCTAGGCCTAAAAACTGGTGCTTTTAGTCTTATTAGGTCTGGTCCAGCTGTCGAGTTCCAATTGATGTTAAATTTTAAATTAAAGAAAACTAAATTTTAAATAAGAAACAATCAAGGATTAAGCTAATAAAATCCATTTATGTACAATGCATTTTTTTATCAAATAGTACATACTGGTATGTTACACAAACTGCATGATTACACGCCTTGATCAATTAAGTTACTTCGACTCTATGAAAATATTTGATTTAATGAATTACTGATACATCACATTTTTTTTTAATGCTCTTTGTTTAAAATAATTATAAAAATCTTCTACATACATTATAGCAACTAATGTTCGAAATGATGTCCCTACCTTCTTCTATGTATTTTTCGATACATTTTAATAACGACCCACGAACATTTAATAATTTTTCACCAGATACCTCGACAGACATTTGTTATACGCTCTTTCATGTTTTCAGAAGGGTTTGGTACTTCTACGTAAAATTTTTCTTTAAGGTAAACCCCTAAAAAAAGAGTATACTGGAGTAATGTCAGGGTAACGGGCAGACAAATGAACTGGATCAGTCCAACTCGACCAATCCAACATTCACTGTATTCGCGGCCCAAAATTACTTTGATAATAATTGAATAATTTGCAGGAAAGACATCATGTTGAAATCACATCGTTCTTCTCTTCTCCAAGGATAGTCATCAAGCAGTAAAGGCAACTGATTTTCTAGAAAATCTGCGTATTTCTCTCCATTCAAATTTCCATCGAAAAAATGGGGTACAATTAATGTATAACCTATGAATCTACATCAACATTAACAGTCGATAGACATTGATGTTTTACGTCCCTTAGCCATAGTAGATTTTGCTCTACCCAATAATGTATATTGTCTGTTTACTGTTCCACGATAAGTAAAAAATGATCGTCAAAAAATAGAACATTAAGAAAATTATTTTGATCTTCCTGTGCTTTTTCCAGCGCCAAAATACCACTCTTAACTAAGTGTAATATGGTACGGATAGCATATCAGCGATTTTAATATTCTCAGAACACTGATTTTGATATCACAAGTCACACGAAATTCTTCTTGAACCAACATGAAGATCTACAATAAACGCAACCGTTATTACATTGTTTTCTGCTGTCACAGTATTTTGACGGTTCCTATTTTTGGCTTTGCACTTCCAGAATCACTAAACTATTTTACAACGACTTGAAGTATTTCTACCGGGAATCGTAGAGGATACAAAGCTACTGTCTGATCAAAATTTCAATGACACTCCTTATAAAGCAAAATTACCTCAGTTTTTTCTAATTGTAAATCGTTCCATAATTTCCAATAAATAAAAACAAAATAATTTAATGTTTAAGTAACTTTTAAGCTATTTTAAAAAGTTCAATGGTAGTAATTTAACATCAGCTGGATGTAATTCGTCAGCTGGGCCAAACCTAATGAAACTAAAAACATCTATTTATAGGCCTACATCATTTTTGTAAATGAATAACTAAAAAACTTTCAATTTTAGACAAAAAAGTCTGAATTGAGTTTTCTATTCAAAATATATTCAATAACATACGCATCCACACCATTTTCAGCTGTTACAGGCTTTGAAGCCTACTGATTACACTGTGCATGCCTATATGCAATCAAAATATTGCATCATGAAGATGATGAATTTTTTGATCTTAATATGTTTAGTAATGAGTCAACATTTCATCTTAGTAGAAAAGTTAACAACATTATCTGTATAAGACATCAGAAAATCCCAATGAACTTTTACGATGCAAAAGGGACTCGCCAAAATTGATGTTTTCTATGCAATATTCTAATGGCAAATTACAAACTATTATTTTTCTTCATTTAAGCAAGAATAACGGGAGTTGCTTATTTGGATATACTACATATACGTCTTTCCTCAATTGCAAGATAAACCACAAAATCTTATTTGGCAGCAAAATAGTGCACTTCCTCACTGCATAAATGTGTTTGGGATCGACTAAATGATGTTTTCCCATCATATAGTGGAGCCAGTACTGCTGGATAGAATGGACCTCATGACAGTAGTTGTTTGCAGTGGCCTCCAAGGTCACCTGATCTGACCACATGTGATTTTTTCTTTGAAATTTTATAAATGTATGTGTATGTTACCTTTCGATTTACTTGATTTGTAGTACAGGATTGAAGCAGTTGTTGATTCTGTTACTCCAAACATGCTGGTTAAAGTATGGGACAAAATTTCTTATCACTAGAGTTAGTGCCACATGAAGAATGGTGCTCACATTGAACACTTATAGGAAAAAACTGTAAAAGTTACTTTCTCATTTCATTGGTGATTCATTACTATAATTCAAAGTTAAGAGATATTAAATAGCTGCAAGAACACAATATTCTTTTGGTACACCTCATATTATCTCATCCGTGCTTTTTATTTATATTTTTGCTTCTGAAATTTTACTGTGATTTACAGTAGTTAATACATTATTACTACGATCTCCCCTCTAAATTTATTAAATTTAAACAAGTCAGTAAAATACAAAAAAAATATTCAAGAAATGGATATTTAAAATATTTTACAGCAAATGACCTTAAAATAATATTATAAATATATGCAATCAAATCCATCTGGTTAATTACTTTTGTCCTAATTACAACGCTATGCAAAAGTATAAACATATGATAAATAAAACCATAAAAATAAAGTATTTAATTAATACTACAATTCCAAATTAATACTATTTCTGCATACAAAACTAATAACTAAAATAACTAACTAAAATTGTATAACAATTTAGAACATTATACAAGACTTTCCTAATAAGAAAACTGGACAACATAGAAAAACCAACAAGAAAAGGTTTTGATAATTGTAAGAAGAAAACGAATACAATCAAATGAAGAAAAAATTGAAGAGATTAAACAGCTATGCCTTTAAAGGAAAAGAAGGATATATATATATCTTTCATTAGGTGATATATATATATTTGATGATTTTGATTTTTTCTGAGAATATTTTTTTAAATTTTGTTTGTAAGGTAATTTAACTATAGTAATTGGAAGTGACCTGATAATTAAGGCTTTTTCAAGAATAAAGTAATCCAAAAGAAAATATGGAATAGAGTTTATAACACATCAGGCTTACTAGAAAAAGTGAGGAGTGAGGGGTGACCTTCTTCACTGAGCTGAATATACTGTGACATTCTCTATGCTGAGCCCAGCAAGCAACACTTTCACTGTTTACCAAAGATACTGGCTGTAAAGTAAACGAATATGATTATTTTCAGAGGAAGCAACACTGGTTTCTTAAAATCCTATAAATTTGTCATTATTGCATCTTTATCCATAAAAAATACTGAAACTTTAGATAAAACCTTTTTGTTGATTACTGATATATCAACTGCTGATAATATTCAGAATATTTACAGAGTTTTTGATGAAACTGAACTTTAGTTCCTAAAATTTTTTAGGCAGCATTAAAACAAACATTTTCTGACTCTACTGAACACAAGGTAGGTTTACCTACCTTTGAACAGTAGGTTAAACCTACCATTATCAAATCAATGTTTTAATCAATTATCACTTTGAATAATGTACACTTCAGTCAAATGAATTGGAACAGAATATATTACAGTCAGACAATTATTTTCATGATCATAAGTGCCACAGTCTCTAAATGAATATGAAACTGCCATTATTGAAAAAAAAAAAAATTATTACATGTATGGTTTGTCAATGCTATAAATTTTACTAAGATATATTGACAAACTTTGGGCAAATGTCACCTGTATGCATTTGCCCAAAGTATGCCACTGTAAATAACAACCTCTACAACACCCAAAGACCATTAACAAAAACCATTTTGTTCCCACAGATTTATCTACATATTACATAACTTCGTACTGCCTAAGTTAGCAGTGAATCTCACAGTAAGTTAGCAGTAAGTCTCACAGCAATAAAAGAGTTGCTGAACTTACAAGATCTTGGGACTAGTTCTGGACCATTTCTGTAAAGATATTCTCATTTATATGAAGAAGATTAACTGAATTTATGTATTTGTCTTTGACTTCTTGAATTATCTTCATGAGAGATTAAAGTGCAAGTCTGGCTATGAAATTAACATATTTTCTGATTTAGGTTTATTTTGTGATTTTCATATTTGTAAAGACCATTAAGGTGATGACTTACATTATGTCAAAGTCAGAATTTTTTAACTTCAAAAATGACTAAACAGAATTAGAATTGATTAATTTTTTTTAAAAGCTCATAAATTAGTTGTAGAATAAAGGGAATTATATAGGTAAAAGAAAAAAATCACTGACTGCTTATTTTTAGCTAACAGGAGTCAGTGATAGTACTGAAAGAAATAAATTTTTTTATTTTACTAAATCTATCAAAGTCTATACTTTCGTTATTAATACAAGGGTTGAATACATTTTTGGTTCAAAATTTCCCTTTTAGTCTAATTTTTATTCTTTCCCTACTTTTAGTTTCTATGTCCTAAAATCAACAAAATCGCTTTCCTTTAGGTATTCATAAGATCAGCTACAATTTGGCATCAGATATATTAGTCGTTTATTAGTTTATATTAAAGCAAAATTTTAGTTTTTTATATTAAAGTATTTGCTTTTTTCAGATCAATTAGAGTGTTACATGTCTAAGAATGCTATTGGATCTATTTATGAAATCAAGACAACTAATAAGATACAAATTACATACAGAGTAATATTTTAATTACACACAGAATTAGGGAAAGTAAGGCTCCATAATAAACAGATTATTTATTACTATTACTTGCCTTTCCAATGACTTTTTAATATTTTCTGAAGCTGGATAACATCAACTTCAGGTGGATATTTCACTAAAAGCTTTGCTATAAGGTTTTTTCCATCAGGCTGAAAAAAGATAATAAAATGTTAAATATATTGTTACAGAAATAGTTACAATAAATTATGTCAGAAAAAATGTACAAATTGGGAAGTCTATGAATTTACAATCTAATTACAACCTAACTAAGAACAAATAACAACCTTCTCTTTTTTTTAAATTCTTAAGTTTAATACATCTGATGAAGCAGTGAAAAACTTGAAAGCACTAATTTGAATATTTTTTTAAAGAAAAATAAGCAGTAAGTGATATTTTTTATTTTATTTATTATTGATTAGTTAGAAAGTATACGAAAATAAGTTTTTTAGCTGCTTTTATCCAAAGATAAATGACAATTATATCTTAGTTGAGCCTTATGGATCTCAAGATTTTGAATAACTGTATAATACTACATCACATTAGTCATTGGTGATTAGAACACATGTAATTCTGTCTTTCTTAGCAGGGTAGCCTTCTAACAGCTTTGTTGTCAGAGAGATATAAAAGAAAAAATTCCCTTGAGCCTGAAGCAAAAGTCGAGCAAAATTTTTGTTTGTTTTTCCCCTTATACATATTTATTCAAGAATTTGTGATAGAAACAACTTTAACAGACTTTAACAAAAGGTAACTAACTAACTACAACAGAACATACTCTCTATTTTTGAAAATAGAAAAACAATACAGAAATCTCAAACTATAAGTTTGAAATAAATAATGTATTTCAAAACACAAGAATTCACTTTATAATCAGTATAGGAACACTCAAACAAAATATAAATTGAATTTTAGATAAAAATAATTACACAACTGGTATAAAAAAAAAGTATCTTAAAAGAAAAAAATGCACACATTCCATCAATGAGTTCCACCAACTGAGTTTCATGTGACATGAAACTTGCAATTGGCCATTTAATTTTTGTGAAGAGGAGTAAAAAGTTTTAAAATAACTCCTGAACAGAAGGAGAAATTGTACATGAAAGTATATTTTATGTTAAATAGTAAATTGCTAAATAATTCTAGTCATCTTTGACCTTTACTGAAATATTAATTAGAAAATTCCATGTAGGAAACTTTATGATGATCAGATAAGATATTTAAGAAGGGACATATGACTGAATTGTCTAAACTAATTCTAAACATTTTTATTCGGTTATCCGAAAACACATTACATATTTAATGATGTGTAATATAGAAGAGTTAAAAGATCATTTGTAGCAATATAGAGGAACAAATAAATAAATACTTTATTTTGAATGTACATAATAGATAGACCTTGATTAAGGCAGCATCACAAAACACACATTAATTATAAAATAAACAGTAGGTGTTGTTAAAGGTCTTATTAATTATTTAAAATGTAAATATGTGAAATAATTTTAAATAAAGTATATGAAGACATAAATATTAAAAAAATAACTGCAAACATTCTCAATTCAGAAGGTATTAATGAAAATTATTGGTGCACATCATTACATACATTTTGAAAAGGATGTAGAAAACTCAGGTTTTCAAATTTTTGTAATTACAGTTGTTTAGACATATTTAAAATAAAATGATGGGAGGACTTTATAAATGGTTTGGTAATTGATTAAACATAAGAAGGCTCTTTCTCATTAGCCAATAATTTCTGTTACACCAAAACGTTCTGTTTCTGGTTTGATGCATGTGGATATTGTTATTTTTTATTAATAAGCGACTAATTTTTTAACAAAGATTCCATATTCTTAAATATAAACACAAGAAAAAGTTAATATTTTTAATAAAAAGGAAATGGTATTCTTATAAATTAATAACAGTATTGTACTGTCAAAAGAGAAAAGTTTTCTTTGAATGGCTTATCAAAATCCTAGAAATAAAGAAAAAGTCAACAAATAAAAAGTCATGTACCAATGTTACTTCAAAGGTAGTTATTTAACTGAGATGCCCCTAAAAAATTGGAATGACTCTTTTTGAACTTTTTCTTTTTGTGATGACTACCCACTATTTCTGATAACACACATGAGAAAGCAAATGGAGAAGAAACAATATACATAAGAAGAATGGATGGAAAAAAAATTAAAAATTTTAGTGAAGAGGAAAATTACTGATCTCATTGTATTTAATTAGCAGCACACAGTATACAATATTTTAAAAAACAAAACTAATGTATTACACTGTTTATTTCCAAAGCTGAAATTGGTTTGAATGTATTAAATAAAAATGATTAAAAAGAATTTTAATTTGTATAAATGAAGGTTGTCCAATAAAGAAACAAATTACCTAGAAAAAATACATATATTAAAAGATATGAAACTAATAATTTTAAGATAACTTTTAATTACATTTAGGCACTTGTCCCAACTATCTATAATCGGTATTCATATTTCAATATTAAAGAATTGTTCACTTCAGTGTATGAGCCATTTTTGTACTGCATTATTGGCTTGCTCATTGTTGCTGAATTTTATGGCACACGAAAGTTGTTTGAGATCTAAAAAAAATTTTGATGGTGAGTTCAGGTCTGTAAGGTGATAGCAATACATCCTAATCCAACTTTTCAATATTTTAACATATCTTTAAAGTAGTATGAGACGGACATTATAATGTAGAAAAATCTGAGAGAAAATTATTACATTTCTTCTGTAATGGAGGTTTTATTTTATTTTCTAGCAGGTCACAGTAGTGATCACTGTTAATTATGTGTTGTTATTTCACATAATTAAAATGTATTTGGACTTTATAATCCCAAAACATAGACAGCAAGCATCACTTCACAGGCTGATGGATAAATTTTAGATATTTTCCTTGCACGTGAACTAAGATGTTTCCATTTCATACTCAAATTCAGCTCAAAATGATGAATTCAAACTTCATAAAAAATTATTATATGATCTAAAAAAGCATTACATTCTGTTAAAAACTGTTTAAATTCCTTGTAAGTGTGAATTCAGATTATTTGTGATTTTGAGTAAACCACAACAAATCATTTTGTGATAATTCATGTTCTTATGGATAATGGAACAAGTAGTGCCAATACTCACATTACAGATTTCAGTAGTTTTAAAAATTTTGATACATATCTCCTTGCAAATACGTTCATTAATGTAATTTTGCAAAGCATGAGTTTAAACTTCTACTGGTCTTCCATTACACTTGGAAGTGACAAATACACTTGGTGACACTTTTCTGCCTTATTTAACCACTTCAATATCCTCTTATAAATTTGAATGGTTAACAGACTTTTATCATTCTGTTTTAAAACCTGTGAATGAATTTCGACTGATTTTACATCTTCACAAAACAAAAATCTTATCACAGCACGCTGTTCTTCCATGACACACATTTCAAGTGGAGCCAACATTTTGAAATAAGCAAAAGTGATTATAAAAATTGAAATTCTTATTGAACAGTTGATATTTTTGAGTCAGGGCTGCCAAATAAAATTTCAGTTTATTTTATTAAACTATTTCATTGTTGCTGTTTGTTTAATTATTGAACCACCCTCATGTTGCAGGATAATATTGTTCTAGATCAACATTATACAAAATGAATGGCTATGAAATTTAAAATATAATTTAATCAGAATATTAACGAAATAGAAGTAATTTAATAATAGCTTAGAATTACAAAATATTATGTAAATAAAAGAAAATTTGTTGAGTGCCATTAATTTTAACATCATACTTTTATGTAGTTTTTAATTATTTGTAAAATGTGTATTTTCAGTAAAATATGCAGAAGTGAAACATACTGAAGTATTAATTGTACTTAAACTACTGATAATATGTCAACAAATTTTACAAGTAGCTGCCACTTTCTTCTACAGGGTTGCGTTTTAACACATAAAGCAAACATTTTAAATAATGACAAATTATTCTCAAATGAATCATTCTCGGTAGAATTAATTTAACTGTGTGGTAAGCAGCAATTTTATAAAACAGTAAATTTAATATTAACTATATATTCCATTGTAATTATGTTATTTTCTTTACTTCAGATAGAGAATTTTTATGAACACCTGTTGCTCTTTAAGCCTCTCAGTTGTATAACAGTTGCATAATATGTAGTTTCTTTATCATGTGAAACTAGATAAGTTCCATCTGATAAAGTACTATAGAAACACAGTTCATATTTCTGTAATTTACTTACTAGTACAATAGCATCCTCTAAAAATTCTGCAGATATATTTCTGAACACCATGTTGTCTTCATTAACCTCCCTGAAATTGATAAAATGTTGTAAAATCAAAGCTGTATGGTATATGTTAATGGGTATTAAATAAATTTTTGATTTATATAGTATCAAAACTTAAAATAGCTTAAATAAGTATAAGGTATGCATTTAACTCCTTTAAACACTTTAAAGAAAAGGAAAATTTTATGTTATCTTATGTTATGTTTTGTAAGGATGGGACAAACAATATAATAATTAAACATGTTTTTAAAGGAATAAAAACATTATTTATTTATTAATGATGACAGCATTTATTGAACAAAATTATATAATAGATATGTTTATTGAGAGAATAGATGAGTAAACCTCATATCAATTTAGATTAAGTGGTTTGTTTTGTACAGAGAATTATTTTTTTAGTCTAGAATATTGAAAGTTAACTCTTTGCCATTGGATAATGTATTTAAAATTAGTCCACTGGGGTCGGGTGGCTTATCAAGTCAGAATTGTTTGCACAGTTGCATTTTTCACAGCTTGAAAACATATTATAACATATAGCAAAACATATTGCTATAGAAACAGTGTATTTCTTTTGTGTTCTGTGATTATTGCTGTAACTATCAGTCAACCCTCTAACTAATTGTGTATTACATTTCCCAATTCTTTTTTTTTTACGTTTCCAGCACAGTCTCTTAACAAAAGACTGCACTGTCTGCAGTGACAGAAGATCTGGAGGAGAAAAAACCAATCAAATTTTTTTGTCAGACCTAACAGAAAGACCCTGGATTACTCATGGGCGAATGATTTGAAAAATAACATTCTGAAATATAAACCACAATCTAACTAGCAAGTTGAACAAATGTGCTGGACAATTTTCAAAGTTTCTTTTAAGCATTATTTTATTATGTTATATTCAGTAAAGTAAAAATTAATCAAAACTATGTTAAGCTATTCTTTGTATCAATAATAAAATATTGGCATTATTTTTTAAAAATTAAATGACCTATATAAATATTTAGGAATGAATGAAAAACAATTACGAGCTGCTGGGGCACAGCAGGCAAGATGGCAGCCGAACCATCAACAACAGGTAAGCGGCCAGCAGGTGTAAATATTCCTGTACCTGTAAATATTCCGACCGTAAATATTCGAACTGACTGAGAGCAGGCTGTGGCCAGCTATACTGGCTGTCCAACCACAAAGGATTAAATTAGAGGGAAGAGAAAACTATTTTCCACGTGTTCAATGATGACATGAAGGTAGGAGAATTTCAAAGACTTTATTGAGTTGTTATAAAAATAACAAATTTTGGTTGTTAACTAACTGAATATATATTTTTTTGTTTTTACATTAACAGATTTTAAATTAACAAATGAATGCCAGTTAAAACTCAACTAATATCCTAACATAATATTGTTAATTTATTCTCTGTGATTTGATTGTTAGAAAAGTTTACAACTCAGTTTAAGTAATGTTTAAAATAAAGAAATCTTCTTGTTATAAAATATATTCATCAATAAAATTATTACAATTCTCACAAAATCAGCTTGTTTGTAATGTATATAACCGCAATAGCAGCACAAACACTGCTAAAATTAATCTTCAAATGTTAGACACTAAACTTAATTTTTCAGCTGTTATTGCCAACCTATGAAAAAATCATGATTTTTACTACATTTTGAAGGATGTCTTTCAAATTTATTTTTATAATTTTTAGCATATGTTGTAAATTGTTTAGTTTAAAACTGTATCACTTTTCTGAGCCAGTTTATATGTTTTGTTTCTCACTGAAGTGAGGTAAATCTACAAGTAGGGATAAAAACACATTCTAAACTGATGCAGTAGAAATTTTCTGATTTTGTATTTTAAACACTGATCTCTATATAA